>PISX010005699.1:0-104926 GCA_004024625.1 Mellivora capensis | reverse complement strand
AAACCAGCTGACCTCAAAGAAGGGGGACCATGGACTAATTCCAAACAAATGGAGAATTGCAACTGCCGCCACTAGTTCCCAGCATGGAATCTGAAGACAGAACCCAGCGCTGGGGTTTAGAAGTTACTGCAGATTGGCTAATACAAGGCCCTGTGTGCATCACCAGCAATTTCTAATCTGGATTAAACTGGCAGTCTCCGTTAATGGGGACTGTGGACTGGAACTGGGGAAGGGATTCCAGTGTGGAATTGCAGATTCAAGCAAGGGCTAAGGACTGGGGGTGGACTGACCAGTAACCCTAGACTGGAAAGCCAGGCAGATGGGGAGCTCCACTGAGAGCTCGCCGGCAGCCCTCAGAAATGGTGAGAAAGACCGTGAACTCAGAAGGGTTTGCAGGGCACCAGACCTGTTTCTTGCTGTCTCCAGATGCCACCACGAGTTTGCTTTGGATCCCAATGCTGCCACCGAATCTGTTAAAAGACCAAAATTCAACTGAATAAATTGGCAGATCTAATTGGCTTTATTAACCAATTCATTAATCGGGCAGCATCCCATCTAACAAGTAGAAAGGAACTCCAAAGGGCTACAGAAAGGGAAAGGATTTTTTAAAGGCACACAGAAAGGGTGCCTGGGTGGCTCCGTGGGTTAAAGCCTCTGCCTTCGGCTCAGGTCCTGATCCCAGGGGATCGAGCCCCACATCCGGCTCTCTACTCCACGGGGAGCCTGCTTTCTCCTCTCTCTCTCTGCCTGCCTCTCTGCCCATTTGTGATCTCTCTGTCTGTCAAGTAAATAAATAAAATCTTAAAAAAAAAATAAAGGCACACAGAAGAAAATATTTATTTTGGGTGAGGTCCCCCTTCCTATGGTAACGTCCATAGAGAGGGCCCATGGGGCAGGTTACCTTATTGGCACTGACCAGAAAATTCTTGACTGGTTAAGATTACACTTCTGGCGGGGGGGCACCTGGGTGGCTCAGTGGGTTAAGCCTTCAGCTCAGGTTATGATCTTAGGGTCCTGGGATCGAGTCCCGTATCCGGCTCTCTGCTCAGTGGGGAGCCTGCTTCCTCCTCTCTCTCTCTCTCTGCCTGCCTCTCTGCCTACTTGTGATCTCTCTCTGTCAAATAAATAAATTAATTCTTAAAAAAAAAAAGATTACATTTCTGGGGGAGATTGAAAGTGCAATTAGGTTAGGTATTAAGCCCCAGTTCAGTGACCTAGCATAAGTGACTTTATTTTGGGCCTGCAGTTCTCCTTTTAACACGGTTGTTGATTTTTTTTAATCCCTTCTCCTCTTGGTGGACAATTGAGCTACTTCTAGATTTTGGATATTAACGGCTATAAATGCTACACTCTCGCAGAAGTCTTTTTATGAGCATATGTTTTCATTTCTGTTGAGCGAAGACCTAAAAGCGGAATTGTTGGATCATAGGGTGGGTGTATGCTGAGTTTTATAAGAAACTGCTATCCTTTTTCAGAGTGGTTGTAAATTTTATACCCTCACTTGCATTATATAACAAGAGTTCTGGTTGCTCTACAGCCTCGCCAACATTTGATGGTGTTGGATTTTTCAACTTTAGTCACTCTGCCGGTGGTTGTGGGTGGTATTGGTAAGGAAAAAGCTATTTGTGACACTTGTAAAAGGAAGTCTCTGTTCAAGACTTTATTACAATAGTGACTTTTGCTTAGGGGACAGAGATTGGGCTCAACTCTGTCCCCTAAGAGTTGAGCCCAACTCAACTCTGGTGGAGGGATTGCTGGGTGGAAACTTACTAAAAGGAATGGTCAGGCAAAAGAAGGAATTCTGGCTAAGAATTCTGGCTAATTTCATGGGCTTCCTCCTAAAGGCAGGCAGTATGAGCAGATATTAAGGTTGGGGGATTCTGGCCAATCCAGTTTGGTAGGATTCTTGCTAAAACTTGGCTATGCAGACATGGCCACAGAAGTATAAAAGCCACGGTTTAGTTGGGATATGGATGCACTGTATGTTTATCTGCAAAATGTATTTGACTTTTCAGAAGTCTTTCTTATGCCTAGATACAGTAGTCATGGTGAAATTTGGGTATTAAGTTTTTTGTTTTGTTTTGATTCTTAATAATTCCCTCCATTTTATTATAAAAAATTTCAAATATACTGAAAAATTGACAGCACCTGTTTACCCTCTATCTAACCTTTGTCCTTCATATAAACTGTTAAAGGATAAATTTTAGAAGAGGATAAAATCAAGACTCATACAAATATAAAATGAACACATCAAAGATTTAACTCATGGAATTGATGGGATGTGATAACCAGTTTAGAAGAGAACTCAATGTGCTACACATTCACAGGCACATAAGGAATGCTGAGGTGAAATTACAAAGGCATAGCAAAACTCGTCAGTATCCATTCCATGATCATTAATTGCATTTTACCAGATACCATATGCATATCTATGGGTAGAAATATTTGCGTAACTATCAGTTTTCTACAAATTCACTTCTACATCTATGGAGTGTGAAACAGCCTAGTTAAGGACAAAAGAGGAGATAAGCCAATGGATCATCTAGCCAGGACAAGATTCTGTGTGTGTGTGTGTGTGTGTGTATACACACATGTGTATATGTGTATATGCCAATATTTTTTCCTGAATCTGATAATAAGATAATAAAACATGCATTTCTAAAGAATATTCTTCTACATAAGGACAATAACATCACACCTAAGAAAATAAAAAAAATTCTATAATATCATCTATCCCATTTAAAATTTTTAAATTTCCCCTATTGTCCCAGGAATTTCTCTATCTCTTTGTGTGTGTGTCTGTGTGTTTTGAACTAGCCTCTTGTTACTTTTTTTTCCTCCCAGGCTATTTAAGAACTTTGAAGAGCTAATTCCTTGGGACTAAGTCTTCTAGTGACTAATCCCGGTGGCCTTTCTTACAACATTTCATATAGCAGTGTTTCTGAAACAGATCTGATGCTTTCGGCTGTCATCCTTCTCCCAAAAGAGTCATATCACTTTCATTAACATGGTCATGAGCTGTGTGCCCTGTGCCCAAGGGAAATGAACCAATGGACTCTTTGCTATATATACGAAAGAAAATTACCTGTTGTTATGGGGCAGTTAATCAGCCTTTGTATTGTACCCGGTTGGTGACTGCCTTGCCTATTGGCGTTCTCATGGGAGAGATTGACTAGAATATAATAGTCTGTTCCTTTGGGATGGAAAGGAAGCATGGAAATCCAAGATAAAATGGGAGCTCGGGGAAGTGGGCATGGTTTAGAATCCCTGTGCAGTATTGAAGCTGATTTTTTTAATAAGAATTCTGATTTAAGAGCTATATAGTGCTCAGAGTTTTCATGATTGAGGTAACTTTGTTTTTTTCATGCTTAATGTCAGTTCTCTTATATTTAAAGTGAGAATTTGGGGGCACCTGGGTGGCTCAGTGGGTTAAGCCTCTACTTTTGGCTCGGGTCATGATCTCAGGGTCCTGGGATCGAGCCCCGCATCGGGCTCTCTGTTCATCAGGGAGCCTGCTTCCCCCTCTCGCTCTGCCTGCCTCTCTGCCTGCTTGTGATCTCTCTCTCTCTGTCAAATGGATAGATAAAACCTTTAAAAAAAATAAAGTGAGAATTTTGATGAATTTTTAAAAAGGAATTCAGTTATGGATCTTGCCTATAGATATTAAGCAGTTGTTATGACTACCTCCCTTAATTCTATCAAGGTTAAATTTCTAAATCTATTAATGTATTAGAGGTCCCCAAGACCACCTCTAGTTGATTCACTACAGGGATTCAGAGAACTCAGCAAAGTTGTACTCATGGTTATGATTTATTATAGCAAGAGGCTACAAAGCAAAATCAGCCAGTGAAGGACTCATAGTGTAGTCTGGAGGAAACCAGACAAAAGCTTCCAAGGGTCCTCTCCCAGTGGAGTCACATAGGATGTACCTAATTTCTTGGATGTCAGATTGTGACTACACATGCAAAGTATTACCTACCAGAGAAGCTTCTCAGAGGCTGCTCAGAGGATCATGGTTTTTACTGGGGGTTAGTCACATATGCACCTTCTGCCTAGCACGTCTTAAAATTACAGACTTCCAGAAAAAAGTAGCTGTTGAGCATAAATAAGGTTTATGCAGTTGTAGCACAGTGAGCCATGCATCAGTTCTTGGGATGGTGGGGACCCTCCCAAGTTCAGGTTTCTGTATACCAGCCAAGGGTCAACCGTTCAAGCTGGCCTTTCTAAGGATGGCGGGCTCATACCTGTTATGGTAACTCCTTTGTATACAACTAACTTTGTTCCTATCCTTCTGCTCCACAAATCGGAGCAAAGAATGCTTGCATCTTCTCGGTAACAATTTTACTCAGATTTTATATAACACTTGGCAGGCCATATGGGGAGAAGGGAAGGCAAAAAAGGATGTTGCATGTTTTGAAGATGACTTTGATTTTCTCCTCACCAGATGAGTTCTTTTTAATTTCTATATTAATCCATTACTATGTGTCAAAAAAAATTGCAGGTTTATTGCTAAGTATTATTTTTGAAGTTGTACTCTAGAAACCATACCGTGTGCTCTAAGGTGATCTTTTTCTAAAATATACCAGTTCCTAAAGACAACACTTAGAATGGGAGTAAAATTTTTTTTAGAGGGTTCACTCATCCATTTTGAAAGAGAGTGAGAGCGGGGAGGGGGGGCAGAGGGAAAGAATCTCAAGTAGATTCCTTGCTGAGTGGGGAGGGGACCCGATCCCATGACCCTGAAGCATGGGCCTGATCCCATGATGACCCTGAGATCATGACCAGAGCCAAAACCAAGAGTTGGTCGCTCAACCAACTGAGCCACCCAGGTGCCCCATAGAATAGGAGTAAATTTTTGTAAATCATGTATTTGATAAGGGATTTGTATCTAGAATATATAAGAAGTTATTACAATTCAATAATAAAAAGGCAGCCCAATTTAAAAAAAGACGTATCTGAATAGATATTTCTCTAAAGAAGATATACAAATCACCAATAAGCCCATAGAAGGATGCTCAACATCATTAGCCATGATGGATTTGCAATCAAAACTACAATGAAATATTACTTCACACCCACTAGGATGGATATAATCAAAACCACAGAGAGTAACATGTGTTGGTGAGGTTGTGAAGAAATTAGAATGCTCATATGTTGCTGGTGAGAATATAAAATGCTATGACTGCTTTGGAAAACAGTCTGATAGTCCCTTAAAGAGTCAACATAGAGTGACCATATGGTCCAGCAATTCCACTCCCAGGTACATACTTATACCTAAGTAGAAATGAAAACACATATCCATTTGAAAACTTACACAAGAATGTTCCTAGCGACTTTATTCATTATAGCCCCCAAATGAGAACAACCCAAATGCCCATCAACGGATGAATAATAGATTAAAAAAATGCAGTATATCCATAAAATGGAATACTACTTGGCAATAAAAAGAAATGAAGTAATCGTTCATGCCCCAACATGGATGAAGCTTGAAAACATTATGCTGAGTGAAAGAAGATAGTCATGAAGGACCGTATGTTGTGTGATTACAATTATATGAAATATCCAGAATAGGCAAATTATAAAGATAGAAAGTTGATGAATAGTTGACAGGGGGGAAGATGAAGGGTTGGGGGTGACTTCTAAGGGGTGCAGGATTTCTTTTGGGGGTAGTGGAAATATCCTAAAATTGATTGTGGTAATGGAGGCACAACTCTGTGAATGTACTAAAAGCCATTGAATCATACACTTTAAATGGATGAGTTGAACAGTGCATGAATGATATTTCAATGAAGCTATTAGAAACATATACCAGTTCTTAAGAGAAGATAAAGGGAATTGTTATTTGGCCATTTTTATGAACAGCTGGCTATAATACTCAGGTATTTATTAGAATTCACAACTTAAATTTTCAGACCGTTGAGTCTGTTACTAATTGCTTTGGAATATCACTTGTTCATTCTGCAGAAGAGTGATGAGGAGCTCCGAAGAGAAATGACACAGTGTTGGGAATATTTTAAGCACTTTCTGCCTTCTGTCTGTCAGGTATCCTAGTTTAGCAGTAAAACTCTGTTTTCCTCAGCTAGTTCTTGGCTGCTTTTGTTGTCCGAGGGGGGAGCTGAAGGTGGGTCTGCTCATGAAGGAGTTCTTGGCTGGACCCTTTTCTCTGTAAGGATCTCAGTGTCAGAATGCTAAGGCGATAATGGGCTCATCCATCGGCCTTGGAATATTATTATTATTATTTTTAAAGATTTTATTTATTTATTTGACAGAGATCACAAGTAGGCAGAGAGGCAGGCGGGCGGGGGGAGGGGGAGCAGGCTCCCCACTGAGCAGAGAGCCCAATGCGGGGCTCGATCCCAGGACCCTGGGATCATGACCTGAGCTGAAAGCAGAGGCTTTAACCCACTGAGCCACCCAGGCACCCCGGCCTTGGAATATTATTAAGTCGTGTGGATTTGAGTCAGCTTGTATTTGGGCAAACAAAGTGAGTTTTCCTCCCAGTTGGTTTTGTTTCATTCAGAATTCATCAATTCACTTAGCTCTCACAGAATATTGTAGACAAATCTTTCTTGCATGATCTTACTGACATATGTTTCTTGTATATTTTTCTGTCCCTTTCAGCTTACAGCTAAGGAAGGCGTAACTGAGAAATGCAGTCTGTCCTCCTTTTAGGCTGGTGCTTTATGTTAGTCTTGTGTGAGAGTCTAGAAAGGAAAAGAATTATGAAGAATTGGGACAACTTCCTTATTCCTTATGAGTCAGATTCTTACAGTGACTTCAGTCTGTTTTTTGAAATATTATGAATTCTTAGCCAGATTATCCCTCAAACTCATGTTCAGAGGCAAATACCAAAGTATATCCTGAAACCAAGTATAAATGAATTTTAGATTGGCTACCATTTTAGATGACTCACATCATTGCTCCCTCATCGTCACAAATAATTCTTGCACATACGTCAAGGCCCTAGACACTGTAACTCAGTGGACCATTCAGAAATAAAGAATACATTTTGAAATTCCCAGAGAGGACATTATTATGTATCTTGAAATCTCAATGAGGACATGCCTCACTACCAAGAACAGGAATGCCAGTGAAGGAGAAACCCTGTCTCCTGTTAGCCAGCCCACTTCTGCACTGTTGTATCCTTTCCTTACAGAAGCTGAACTGTGTGACCATGTTGTGGTAGGTCTTCATAGGAAACAGGCGATCTGGATTTTTTTTTGGTGACCTGGCTTTCTGAGATCCTGCATATTATGGGACTGTTGAGTGCTGTGTGTGACATAGGACCAATGACCAGATGTGCTGTTTCGTTGGTGTTTCCATGATTGATGTTCTTGTAAACCCCATAGAGAATTTAAATACAGATTGAATTTTAATGTTCAATCTGTATTTAAATGGTTCAGTCTGACATTAAAAGGTATGACCCTTAGCAGAAATTAATTTTGTATTTGTGAGTGGCCAGTTAAGCGAACACCTAAACAACTTCATAGAGCATGCAAGAATAAATCTCTCAAGCAAAATGCTTTGTCTGCTCCCTAAGTAACTGGTGCCAGTGAGCCAAACTCCAGGACCATCATTAGTTTGGATACATGGATAGTTGACTGGAGAAGTTGAGGGTAATGCCAGCATGGTACAGGACATTCTCTCTGCTTCGTCTGTCCTGAGCCCGCCATCCTACAGAGCCCTTGAATCGGGGCTTACAGTCCCATGAAGTACAAAAACCACACCAAGCAACGGTAGCCAATGGACATTTGTGGCAACTGGAAGAAAAAGTTGACAGAGGACTCATCTGTGTTTGTTTTCTCTCGCCCATCTCCTGCATTCTTACCAGGCAAAAGTAGAAGAAAAGATCCAGGACGTCTTCAGTTCTTACAAGTTCAACCACCTTGTACCAAGGTAAGCTTTGGTTAGGAGTGTGGGGGGATCGGGGAGACACCCCCTCCTGTGTGAGGCTTTCTTCTTTCCTCCTTGAGCCTGTTCACCCTCAAGGGATAAGTCTGTTGGGAGAAGGGTTTCTTGACCTTGACCTTGTGGCCACCTGGTAAGCTAATGACCCCAACTCCTTCCTCTGTCACAAAGCTGTTTAGAGGAGATGCTCTCCTTGATCTGAACCATCAGTGTTACATGGGGGGACCCCTTAAGGCCTGGACTCTGAGGTCTGATGATGGGGAGGGGAAATTCATGTTTCTCTTGCTTAGTCATGACCTGGTGCTCTGGTGATTCTGATCAGAACTCTTGAGGTTTTATTTTTCGTTGGCACTTTGAGTTCAGGGGATGGCAAAGGTTGGATTCTCTTGATGTGTGTTGTGCTTTGACTGGGAAGAGGTGATGAGTCTGAGCTTCTCCCAGTCCGGCCCTTATTGGTAACTGTGGCGCCGCTCCCAAGGATGCAGTCTCCAGGGAGAACACACAGTGCCTTTTGTTTCCCTCGGCATTTAGCAAGTTGAAGGTTTCTAAGCAATTTGATGTCAGAAATTCCATAAAGGGGATTATAAGGTTAACTTAAACTTATTGTTTAAGTTGAACCTTTGTTTTCCCTTGTTTGTAGTTTATAATGTATCACGCTAGATTTCATGAGGGTATTTCATCCCTCCCAGTCCCAAGATGTTTCTCCAGAACCATCCTGTGTCATATTTCCAGCCATCAGAACAGATTAGGAGTCTGAAACTGTGTGTGGTCATGGTTTTATCTTAATGATCCTGCACTCTGCCTTGACCCCCTCTGAACAAAGGGCCATTGTGCTGCTGGCTGATTCGCTCTGGCTGGGAAGCAGGGGGTGCCTGAGGTCCTGCCTGAGCCCTGAGTCCTGTGCTTCAGAGACTGAACGGAATAATTCCAGGCTAGTCAGGCTCTGAGTGCTCTGGTTTTACTGGGACATCATGCATGGTTCTGGCCCGAGTTCCTTTTGTGTCTTTTTTACCACCATTATATTTTGCCACTATTTCCTTGAAAAATAAATTTTCTTCTGAAAATTCTGATTAACCAAGGCAGAAATCAATTGGAAAAGGCAAATTGGAAAAAGGGAAAGGCAGATGAGAAGGTCATCTTCATTTTTCTTCCCTGGGGAAGGAACGAGGGAAGATACCAACTAACTAGAGGAGTCTTTCCCCAAACTGCTGAACTAAATCTCTGTATTAACCTAAAGCTCAGTCCTCAGTAAATGAGTTATTGCTCGTCCGCAGCCACAGCTGGAGATTAGGAAATGAAGCCATTGGTTTCCACAGCTCAGAGGCTGAAAGTAATGTAACAGTGTACGTCAGCTCTACTTAAATAACATTTTTACCAAATAGTTTTTTTTTTTTTAAAGATTTTATTTATTTATTTGACAGAGAGAGAGAGAGATTACAAGCAGGCAGAGAGGCAGGCAGAGAGGAGGAAGCAGGCTCCCTGCTGAGCAGAGAGCCCGATGTGGGGCTCGATCCCAGGACCCTGAGATCATGACCTGAGCTGAAGGCAGAGGCTTAATCCACTGAGCCACTCAGGCACCCCACCAAATAGGTTCTTAAAAACAATTTATTTCTCCCAAGTTTTTATTTAAACACAGTTTCTATCTTAGAATAATCTCCAAGGTATATTAAATAGAAAAATAAAAATACAGAAAAATATGTGTCATACTCTGCCATTTGTGCTAAAGAGAAAACAGTGTTTTTTTTACAAATCAGTCAACAAACAGCTGGGGGGGGGTGCGTGTGGGCACCAGCTCTGCCCGGTGCAGGAGAGACTTCTCGAGTGGCGGAGGGACTTGGTGGTGGTGAGGGGTGTGATTACTTCAGGGAGTCTTTGTGCCTTGCTGCTGCATCCCCAGTGACTCACCTGACTGGGCTCTGAGTCACCGTCTGCTCTCTGAGGCCCTGGGGACATATGATCCCTGTGTTTCAAAAGGGACCTTTGATCATTTGACGTTCATTTTCACCCACCATCAGAACAGACCCTTGAACTTTTCTTTTATTCTTACTAAGATGTAAGGGAGAATTGGAGGTTACATAGTCTGGGAGGAAGAAGTAGTGTTTGGGGAAGGGTGCCAGAGGACAATAAAAAAAATTAAATCCCCTGGATTCATAGGTCTTAGGTCAGATGTGGGTGGAAGACAAAACCATCTTCTCCAGGATGGTTCTGGAGAATGGTGGATCTTTCTGGAAGTAGAATATGTCAGAGGTCTGGGTTTATTTCAGGAATCTGACATTTCCCATTTTATCGTTGCCTATGAAAATGAGTGTTTTAAAGGATGCTAATAAGTATATCATTATGTCATAGCATGCTAATGAATATTAGAGATTACACATTTTGGCAGAAAGGCTGAGTGAATGGCTGATAGAAATCAATGTATCAATATAAGGCTGAAGCCAAACATCACCACCATAGAACTAACTTCTAGGATAAAACAATAAACCTGAAAATTTAGCAAAACTTTAAATTATTATCACAATTTCAATATTTAACATTTTAGAAGTCAAATTTTAGAAAGTCTGACATAATGTAAGAACAAACCTTCATTTTTGGCTAAAATGAATATTCAGATACTAGCAATAAATCTAAATGACACGGCATATTTTGTTTTTGAGGTTATGATGCTGGTCGGTGTAATAGCATCGTACACACATCCAGGACCACTGACTGCGCACAGGTCCAGGGATGCCAGGAATGATGCTGAGGGAGGCATTTGCCTATTGAACCTTCCAGTGCCACAGTCCAGTAGCAGATTTGGCTGAAATTCAAGGCTGAAGCTGAATGTCAGTACCTTCTACAATTATCCCCCATTCCAGGAATGATTTCTTTCTCTCTCTAAGACCGTGAAGCCTGCATCCTCTCCTGGAGTAGATAGTCCCTCCTAAGGATCTTTCTGACTGTGCTTTTAACAGTTTTGTTTGTCAGGAGCCTGCTTTCCCACGAAAGCTAATTTTTCCTTCCCTGTGGTTATTCCACACACTTAGGAATTCACCCTTCTCATTTATTCCATTAGCTTTAGTAAAAAAGCCTGATGCATTGAATTAAACTCCCTCTCTTTCTCTTTCTCTCACGTACTTCCATGTCATTTTCCTCTTGGGCAACAGGGTGATCAAGGCCCACCCAGGTTCTGCTGCTGCTGGGCTCTTAGTCTCACGGAAGAGGTAGCCATTAAACAAACACATGCAAATACACTGCGACCAATGGGATGAGTGTCAAGGAAGGGAATGGGGCGCTCTGAGAGAGTAACAGGGGGGATGTAATTTAGGTGGGGATGTTAGGGAATGTGTCTTAGTCCGTTCTGCCTGCTACAACAAATTACCATGGACTAGGTGGTTTAAACTAGAAACATTTATTTCTCACAGTTTTGGAGGCTGGGAAGGTTCGGTGTTTGATGAGGGCCCACTCCCTGGTTCATAAATGGCCATCTTCCCACTGTGTCATCACGTGGAAGGGGTGAGGGAGCTGTCTGGAGCCTCTTTTATAAGGTCGCTAATCCCTTCATGACCTAATCACATCCCGAAGGCCCCACTTCTAATACCATCACACTGAGGATTAGGATCAACATGGATTTTGAAGGGACGTGAACATTCAGTCTATGGCAGAAGGCCTCTCAGAGAAAGTGGCTCTCAGGCTGAGACCTAGGGGGTGAGCAGGAGTTGGTCAGAGTTTAGGAGTTTAGGGGAGACGGTCGCAGTATTCCAGACAGAGGGAACAGCATGAGCTAAAGTCTTGAGACTGAAAAGAACAGATTACAAGGAAGGCAGTGTGACTGGAGTTTAGTGAGGGTCTGAGATGAGGTTGGGGAGAAATAGGTGAGGCACATCATGAAGGGTCTTGAACCCAATGGAGTTCAAGTCACCGTAAGAAGTTACGTTGTATTTACAATTTATGTTGCTGCCTAGTACACTATATTTTTAAGTTCTTTTTCAGATAGTGGAACTGAACTCCCAGTATCTTTAACATAATTTACTTGATCCTTTCTCTTGTGTATCCCTATCTCCCATCCCCCTCTGCACAGCCACATAGATGTCCTTCTCATCCTCTCGAACACTGACACCCTGCAGTCCCCGCCCCGCCGCCCCCCTCCTACACAGAGCCCATGCTGTTCTGCTTCACCTAATGGCATGGCTTTAGGGCTGAATTGTTCAGGAAGGAAAGGGAAAGAGCTCTAGCTTTTTATTTTAACTCCTTACACGGAAAAGATTTTTGGACCGAGGTGAATTGAGATAAAGGACTGGTAAGGGTATTGGTTTTTTAGGGCTGCTGCAATGAAATACCACAGACTAGGCGGCTGAAACAACAGACATTTATTTTCTCAGAATCTTGGAGGCTGGAAGTCTAAGATCTAGGTGCTGGCAGGGTTGGTTTCTCCTGAGGTCTCTCTCCTTAGCTTGTAGATGGTGTCCTCCTCATTGTGTCCTCACATGGCCTTTCCTGTATGTGCTTCTCCCTGGTATCTCTTCCTCTTCTTATAAGGTCATTAGACATTGTTTAATCTTAAATAACTCTTTAAAGATTCTGTCTCCAAATACAGCCCCACTGGGGTTTAGGGATTGAACATATGAATTTTGAGGGACACGGTTCAGTCCATATCAATAAGGTTCTTAGTACAGTTTCGCTGACTGAAAGAAACTGGATATATGTCCCTTCAATTTAAAGGAGTATTAAGCCTCGGGGCACGTGGGTGGCTCAGTGGGTTAACCTTCTGCCTTTGGCTCAGGTCATGATCTCAGGGTCCTGGGATCGAGCCCCACATCGGGCTCTCTTCTCAGCAGGGAGCCCGCTTCCCCCCCCCCTCTCTGCCTACTTTGATCTCTCTGTCAAATAAATTAAAAAAAAAAAGTCTTTTTTTTAAAAAAGAAATATTTAATAAAAGAATAATAAGCCTCAGAGGAGAAGTTAAAATTCAGTCAGCATTGTGGCCCTTGAAGCTCTACATAAACAAAGAGACCTTTTGCAAGATTTTAGAATAATCTATGCATGTCAGCATTTGTGTGTGTGTGTGTGTTTGAATCAGTGGGCAAAAATGAAAGAGAAAATTTTCGCTTGTCGAAATGGCTCTCGGTGTAGAATCTCTGTTTTCCTGCCTATGACTGGTCTTCAGATGAAACCAGCTAGAGGAACTCATTAGTTCCCTCCCGGCAGGGCTGCTAGGGCCTGGCTGTGGGGGAGGTTCAGCTGGGAGGATGCTGTGAGGGAGCCTGCCCATATGGTCCAACCCTGAGTTGCAGCAAAGGTGACTGAGGCCCCCTTCGGTTAGGTGTTTCTGGGCAGGTGAGGCTCCAGGTATCCCTGAGGCAGGATTTCTTACTCCTTGAGGCAGAAAAGCATTTGCCTCTGAGGTCTTTCACTTTGTAGTGACTGAAAAGCCCTTCCCTGTCAAATGAGAGGAGTGTGGAGATAACAAGGAAAAGGGTTTCTTCTCCAGGTTTCTTGTTTCTGTTTTCCCACTAAGAGGAAACGTTTGCTTAGCTGTGTAATTGGGCTCACTCAGAATTCTCAGTCCCACAGGGGAGGGCAGCCTGTGGCAGGCACGTCTCCTCAGTGTGGAGGAGCAGACCCCAGGGCCAGTCCAGTCACCCCTCTCCTTGCCCTCTCTGAGTGAACCTGAATTTCCCTGGAGGTTTGTCATTCATTTAAACAGAAGGGACATCTATCCAGGGACAACAGTCTCATTAGGTCAGTCAGAAACTGGCCTTACTTTCTTTCTTCTTTCTTCTGCTCATTCGACAAATAGATGTCGAGAGCCTGCTCTGTGGGGGGCCCAGATGTGCAAACCAGGCAGGAGCTCTCCTCAGAGCGACAAGGCAGTGGAGTAGGGGGGCAGACTGACCAGGTGGTTTCAGTAAGTGCATCCCCCTTCTCACCTGGTCCCTTTCCCTAGCACTGTACTTAAGGTCACAAAATCTTATTTACAGGACCCTTTTACCCCCTTATCCCTTTACCTCATTTCCAAATGAGGTGGCTCGTGTTCTCTTCTGTTTTTCCCTTTTCTGCTCTGTGGCTTAGCCTCTCAAGGTATTTGGTATATTCAGGTTCCTTCGACTGTTTCTTCAATGGGAAAGTTTTGACCTATAGAAAACCCGCACCGTGAATGGGTCCTTTCAGAGCTGGAAGTCAGGCGATCTGCCTCCAGATTCTGTACTTGCCCTCACCTGCCTTGGGTTTCTCAGCCTGCCCTCACGGATGGTCTTGTGGACCCTCCTGGTTCTCTCGTCTGCACCCCCGTCCTGGCCGCCCCCAGCTTCTCAGCCTGCACCAGCCTGGTTCTCTAGCTATTTGTCAGCAGTTCCCTGGGCTCATTCAGGTCCTTCCCGCCTCCACCTTTCAGCTCTTCCCCTCCTCTCAGTCCCTACCCTGGCATCCCTATCCTGGCGCTTCTGCCCAAGGGTCCCAGCCAGATTTCCCAGGAGAAAAGTCATGCGACGTTGCCTGCTGAGCGACTTCTCCAGAAGTTATACTACAGGCTTTAGCTGGGCCTTCACTGCTGCTGTGTGCTCCCCTCACTCCTCTCTTGTGGATGCCCTAACACACTCACCCCAGTGGCCAGCCTCGCCTCCTACCTCCTGAGAAACTCGGGGCTGTCCCGCATGAGTTTCCTTCTTCCCCACTTTTAAGTCCTGTGTTTGTCTTACTTCACACTTTCTCTCACTGTTTCCATCTCTGAGAATGGGGCATCTGTCCTTACTGCCAGGCTCCTCTCTCTTGAACTCTCGACCCCTTCCTCCCTTTCCTTTAGGGCCCGTCCTTGGTGGATTTTTTCTGGGCTCTTGCATGTTCAGCATCTTTGCTCTCAAGCAGTTTTTACCTCTCCTCTGGCTGAACCGCCTGCCTTCCGCCCAGCGCCCCCTCAGGCTGCCAGTCTGTATTGTCTTTTTCCCCACACACACATCACAGCACGCTTGGATTGTGGGTTTGGTTTCCTGCCACTAGTCTTATCCCTACCCCAATCTCTTCAGCATGCTGCAGCTCCTGGAATCCAGAAAATGCAGATCTGACCATGTCTTTGCCACGCCTAAAATACTTTAATGACTGCCTGAAAATTTTTTTCACTTGCCTTTTTTTTTTTTTCCGTAACAGCTTTGAGATACAACTCAGATATCATATAATTCACCTATTTAAAGTGTCCAACTTAGTGGTTTTTAATTTATGGACAGAGCCGTGCATCCATCACCATAGTTCATCTTAGAGCATTTTTGTCACCGCCCTGAGAAACCCTGTCCCCTTAAGCCACCACCCTCCCATTCCTCCGTTCCCGTCCAGCCCCTGGCTCCCGCTTTAGCTACTTCCTGTCTCTGTGGATTTGCCTCTTCTAGACATTTCATGTAAATGGAATCATACAATATGTGGTCTTTCTGTGACAGCTCCTTTTACTTCCCAAGGGTCATCTGATGTTGACAGCACAGTGACTTCTGACGCATTTAGAAGTCCCCCGTGATCTGGTGTCTCTGTACCTCTCCAGGCTGAGTTCTCAGGGCTCATTGCCTTGTACTTCTGCTCCAGCTGAACTAAACCTACACAAATGTGCCGTGTTGTTCCCTTCCTGAAACACCCACACCCTCCCTTCTTCTTGGCTGGCTAACTTTTGTCCTTGTGGTCTCCTTCATTCCTTGACACAGTGCTGTGTCCTTTGGGAAGTTTCTTCTGATCCTGCATGCCTTGGCATGTGCTGCTAGAGCCTGCCACGCTTTGTTCTCGGCCAGGGCTGTCACTGTCACGGGCTCGTCTGTGTCTACCTCTGGGCTGCAGCTCTAGGGAACAGAGTCACCTTTTACCCCCTGCAGGACACTTGGCCTGCACACAGTGGGCTCTCAGAGTCCCGGCCCTTGGACCTCCTTGAAAGAGATATCGAGTCCGGCCTTCTCTTCTCCTTTATGCTCTGGAATCTGCCCTCACTGCTCCCTGAACTCTCTCGAAGGTCACCAGCCACTTTGTCATTTGTTCTCTTTTTCCTCAGTCTTGCTGCAGCATTTGTGATGGTTAAATACCTCCATGGAGTTCTCTCCTCCTGTTTTGCCCGTGACATGACCTTGCCTTTGTCCTCCTTCCACTTATGTGACTTTCTTTAGCTCTTTCCTCTGGCTCCTTGTCCTCTAAGCCCGTAAGGATGGGTCTTGCCCCCGTTCAGCATTCAGGCTCTTCTCTCTGCTCTGTCCCCTACTCCTGCAGCACCATCTGTCACCCACGTGCAGACAAATGACCCACTGTCTGTGTTACTTGGAGCCCTCCCCTGAGTCTTACATGTATTTCCAACAGTGCCACTGACCTTGTCACCCAAATACACTTCCTGTGCTATCAGCCCCCCTGCCCATGGCTCACCATGCTAATTTGAGCCCGTAAGTACTCGAAGTACTTCTGCCTGCCCTGGTTGACTCTGAGCACCGCCCTACCCTGTCTTCCCACTTCACCTCCCTCCACACTTTGTGCTTTCACTTGGCCCAGTTTGTAAACACGTATTGAATACCTACTGCAGCCAGATAATCTTTCCAATGCGTAGTTTGGGTCATTTTCTTCTCAGCTCAGAACCTCAGAATTTTACCTTCCACCAGTCAGAATGGCTTGATTCAGAAAGACAAGAAATAACAAGTGTTGATGAGGATGTGGGGGAGAGGAACACCTGTGCACTGTTGGTGGGAATGCAGACTGTCATAGCTGATGCGGAAAACAGTATGGAGGTGCCTGAAAACATTACAGATGGAATCACCATGTGATTCAGTCGTTCCACTATGGGGTATTTCCTCAGAGAAGACAAAGACACTAATTCAAAAAGACATATGCCCCCCTGTGTTTATTGCAACATTATTTATAATAGCCAAGATATGGAAGCAACCTCCGTGTCCCTCAGTAGATGAATGGATAAGGATGTGGTGTAGGTATACAATGGAATACTACCTAGCCATGAAAAAGAATGAGAACCTGCCATTTGTAACAACATGGATGGAGCTGGAGAGTATTATGCTAAGTGAAATAAGACAGAGAAAGACAAATACTACATGATTTCAGTTATATGTAAAATCTAAAACACAAATGAACAAACAAAAAGCAGAAACAGACGCTTCGATACACAGAACAAACTGGTGTTTATAGAGGAGAGGAGTGTAGGGAAGGCAAAATGGGTGAAGGGAAGAGATTCGAGCTTCTAGTTCTGGAATGAGTAAGTTGCCGCACAGGGAATGTCATCAATGGCATTGTAATCACATTATATGGTGATAGGTGGTAGCTATGCTTGAGTGAGCATAATTTAATGCATAAACTTGTTGTTGAATTACTAGGTTGAAATTAATATCAACATTGTGTGTCAACTCTATTTCAATTAAACAACAAAAAAAAAACAAACCCAGGGGCACTTAGGCATCTCAGTGGGCTGGGCCTCTGCCTTCAGCTCGGGTTGTGATCTTAGGGTCCTGGAATTGAGCCCTGCGTTGGGCTCTCTGCTCAGCGGGGAGCCTGCTTCCTCCTCTCCCTCTGCCTGCCTCTCTGCCTACTTGTGATCTCTCTGTCAGATACATAAATAAAAATCTTTGAAAAACAAAACAAAACAAAAACCAACATAGCTTAAGTGAAAAAAAAAATACACAAAACCTTCAGGGTCTACCTTTGCCTACTAAATTGAGTCGAAATTCCTCAGGTGGCATCCCAGACCCCATTTTACAAATGGCTTAAGTTGCCTTTTTGACCACTTTTATTGTCTTCCTAATATTCAGGCCAGATCCCCCACCTGGCTTGCACCTGAATACCTACACTGCACAATACAGTAGCCTGTGTCTCCTGCAGCTGTTTAAACTGAAAGCAGTTCAAGTTAAATAAAATTTGAAATTCAGCTCCTCGGCCACATTAGCACATTTCACATGCTCACTAACCACACGTGACTGGTGTCTGCCTCCTGAACAACACAGGTCCATTTCCATCACTGTGGGACATTCTTCTGGACAGCCCTGGTCTGAGCCTTTTTGTTGCTGTTCTTCTGGCTGCCGTCTCCTCCTCTCCTCAACATCTCTACGCGTGAACATTTTCTCCTTCTGCAGGGCTGCTCACCTCGTGTTCCACCTCTTGCACACAGCCTTTCTTGATCATTCCTTTCTCCATGAGATGCCCCCACCCTTTCCCTTTAGAGCCTTAGTAGTATTTTACCTGTGTTTCCTTTATGGCGCCTGCACATTTGTTTCTCACATTGTACTCTGATCGTACTCTGTACGATCACATGTACACATGATCGTACTCTGGGCATAATACAGAGGGAGTTCAGTCAATCGTTTTTGAACTGATCCCCTAGAAAGGAGAATGGTTCTTTTTAAATTCGTGGAATTAGTAAGCAGAGGGACTGTCTGGCCACTCTGTTCTTTTTTCCTTCCTCCCACAATCACAGGCCTCTGCTGTGAGACCCAGCAAGAAGCGCAGCCCCTGTCCTTGGCCTTGCCCATGCAGGTGGCCATGGGCGGCACATTCCACCTTATAGCCAGAATTGCTGATCTCGGTGCCAAGGAGACCAACTGGCTGCAGAATACAAATAGGGTCCTTTGGCCAGGGCAGCGGGTCAGCATGTAGGAGGTGGAATTTCGGGGAGGGAGTCATAGACACACAGCTGAGGAATAGGCAGGGTACACACTACCCGCCTCGGAGAAGTGACCCCGGAAGAAATGACTGGAAAGACAGAGGCTACACAGCTCAGGGAAGTGGTGAGTGCGGCTCAGGGTGAAATTGCTCACAGGGTGGGGAGCTGCAAGGTGTCTGTTCGCAGTTAGACCCTGGAGGAGCTTTCTGGATGGTTTGTCGTCGCCTGGCCATGTGTGTCCGTTGTGGCTTTTCATTTTGCCAAAGTCACCTACCATGAAGGAGAGGAACTCACCCACAGCGTTGGCCAGCACATTTTCAGACACTTTAGGGACATTCAGGTGCTGGCCTCTTCTGTCTGGTTTAGCTGCTCTTGGGAACTAAAGAAGATGCTGCTTATCCACTGGTTAACCATGGGGAGTGCGGTGTCTTGAAGCTGAGAGTTTGTGCATGTGCACACAGGTGTTCTCTAGTGGGCAGGAAGCAGGAGCGTAAGACTAGGTTTTCAAGCTCTTTGTCTTTCCAGGCTGATTTTGCAGAGAGAGAAACACTTCCATTATCTGAAAAGAGGGCTTCGACAGCTGACAGACGCCTATGAGGTAAGCTCGCTGCCCAGGAGCTCAGTCGAATGGTCAGGCAGACAGTCCTTTTTCCTGTTGGAATGTGAAACACTCCCGGGCTTGGCCTGCTGCAGAGTCGCTCTTTGTACCCCATGGCTGTGGCAGGAGCCAGGTACGCAGGAGCCCAGACCTGCAGAGCCTGGGACTCCCCCTCCTGGAAGGGCAGAACTAGCTCTCTAGTCGTGTCCTCCCCTGGGAGGGACAGAGCACCCTGGGTGGGGTGGGCTTTCTTCTTCCGTTAGATCATGGTGAGGGGTTCACGTGCTTTTCGTGGCCACCGCTTATTAGCTGCCTAGAAGACAGTTAGTGTCCATCCCTAATCCTTTGCCCTATAAGCAGATCTAATCCTGTGCCGGCCAGAGGATTTCAGTATATAAATCTCAGTGAGGACTTCCACAGTTGAACACTATAAAAATGCCCACGCTTAGAGTGCATTTTAAATCACATTCCTCGGAGCCCTGGGGTTCCCCAGGGGCCTCAGGGGAGCGCAGTGGTGGTGGAGGAGGGGGGAGGGTGTTGGGAAGGTGGCAGGCAGGGGATGAATGTGAACAGGAGGGCTCCAGTCTTCCTGCCTCACCTTATACACAGCAGCCCTGCTTCTAATTTGCTTTTTTATTTGGGGGAGTCTGCATTTGATTATTTACAACAGGGGTTGGCCAGCTGAAATGCCTGTAGATCTAAGCAGGTAGTATAAATAAGAGAAGTGGGCAGGTGGGAGGGAGACTGAGGCACACCTGGGCACTGTGCTTTCCCTCTGTTCCTGCCAGGTGCTGCTATCCAGGAATGCAGACCCACACTCGCCAGATCTTTCTTCCTCTCTCTTTTCAAATTAAGCCAGACATCCAGATTTCTCTCTGAATTTCCCAATGCCTACATGTTGCAACTA
The DNA here is from genome assembly GCA_004024625.1 of Mellivora capensis. Lineage (NCBI taxonomy): Eukaryota > Metazoa > Chordata > Mammalia > Carnivora > Mustelidae > Mellivora > Mellivora capensis. The sequence continues at coordinate 84,922 of PISX010005699.1, read as the reverse complement.
ATTCTAATTAAAAAAACAAAATGCTACAAGGAACAAGCAGAACATGCCTACGGGCTAGACTTGGCCTCGGGGTCAAAATTTTCAATCCTTAATGCAGGGCCTCCGTGGTTAGGGTGCAGTGAGCCTGATATGGTTAATACTGTACGAGCCAACAGCTGGACGGTGGGCTGAAAGCTTACCATGCCTCATCTCACCAACTTATCTCGCCTACTACATGAGGTAGGTCAGTCGCAGGGTTAAGGCATTTGCTGAGAAGCACATAGCTCCTAAGAGGAGGAGCTGGGACTCCAACCCAGGCAGGCAGGATCCACACCCAGTGCTCCTCGGGTGGCGGCCTAGCCACAGCTAGGGACAGTCAGTGCATTTGTGAAGAGGGTAGCTTGGGCCAGTGGAAAGAGCACTGGAGTGGGAGTCCAGAGATCTGGCTTCTTATGTCAGCTCTGACATTTGATGTCTTTGTCATCTGGAAAAAGTTAATCTCTCTAGATTGCATTTATAAACTTTTAATCTGGAAAATGGGAGCAGTAAGACTACCTGCCTGCCTGCCTTGAATGCTCGCTCCATGTTTATGGGTTGAATTGGGATCCCAAGCAGCTCACGAGTCACCTCAGGAAGCCTTTCCCAGCCCCTGAGGCAGAATTAGGCTCCTCGTGTGCTCCCTCCACATGGCTCCTGCCCAGTGCAGTGCATTTCGTCATTCAGGTACATGCACACCTGTGTTATGTGCCATCTTGTTCCAGAAAGCCCTAAGAAAGGTAACTCATGCTTAAATGCATCTGTCTAAAGTCCTCTTCCTCTGCAGATGAACACACATTCTGTATCCCAAGCATCGCAAGAGTAGGAACTACATTTTGTTCATTATTGTGTCCCTGTATCTGATAAAATGCTTGGCACACACGAGGTACCAAATAGTTGTTGAATCAGTGAATGCGTTAGTCCAGCAAATCGCTCTCTGAGAGCCTGGATCTCCTTGGGTCTACACTGAGAAAACAGCATCACTTAGCTTCCTAGCATGTGGGGGCTCCTCTGCTGAGCCTTTGCTGGTGCCTCTCGGGGGAGGACCCCGTGGCCTCAAGGTAAATGTCTTTGTCCCATTGTCCTTTCCGCACATATGGTCACTTCAGCTGCTGACTGGGGCTACAAAGCAAAGTGTCCTTCATTCACTCATTGTTCATAGGGTGCCCTCCTCCCCCTTTCCAGGCTGCCGGGGTGAGACAGATGCCGCCTTGTCAGCAGCGTCTTGGAATGATTCTGAATACGGGGTGTGTTTTCTCCCCTGTGCCTTTCGCAGTGTCTGGATGCCAGCCGCCCATGGCTCTGCTATTGGATCCTGCACAGCTTGGAACTGCTGGATGAACCCATCCCCCAGATGGTGGCCACAGAGTGAGTCTGGCTTCCGGGAATCTGGGCTGTTCTTTGAAAATTCCCTTTTGAGTTGGGGGTTCTTTTTGTTTTGTTTCTGTTTTACTGATTTTGAATGAAAAACGCATCATGCTACAAAGCATACCCTTGCCCTCCCCTTGACCCCAGTAACTTCCTGAAACTCCTCCACTTTAGAAGCCTATTGTAAGCTCGTGGGTAGAACAAGACTTTGAACTCCCAAGAGAAGGATTCTGGTTTCTTCTGTGGCCTTTTCTTTTGACTCTTGGTCTGGTCTTTGAGAAAATTCTTCATCATCAATTCTGAAAGACATGATTTTGCTAGAAAGAACAGTATGAATTCGAGTAGCTTCTGTGGGGAAGCATGTGCCAGCCCCATGAACAAAAATGCCTTTGCCTTCCATAAACACCTCCATAGGTGTCCCCCTCACCAGGGCCTGGGGGACAGTGTAGCTCTCAATGGTATTAGATGTGTTACACTCTTGGGGTGCCAGTGCCTTGACCCACAGTTTTCTTAAACTTCTGATTTATGAACAGAGATCTAAGCAACTGAGATTGTCCCCAAACTGCTGGTGCAGAAGGTGTTCTGGGAATGACTGTGGCACCTCGTCCTTAGAAGCTCGTCACAGTTTAGATTGTAAAGCAGAACCTTGTCCTCACTCCAGTCTTTGGGATACCTGGGGTAGGGAAGGGCAGCCAGGGATTGGATCTGATGCCCCTGTTCTCACTGAGAGACAGAGAGAGAGCACCTTCCCTTGTTGACATCTGGAGTTTCTCTGCTCCCCTGGCGCTCCTGAGGGAGAGGAGTCCAGGTGGGAAGGCCCGTGAGCCAGGGTCGTTTGCTCGCAGCCCACAGTACCGGCCGCATGAGGATGCGTGGAGGCTAGCCTGGACCCCGCGCTGGTCACTGCCTGGTCACCGTGCCCCTGCCTGGGTCACGCTGTCAGGTCAGAAGAACAGAGCCACACATTGTCTCATTCATTCTGTCTTCACAATGACCTCTCATTCTTGCCTTCCTGGGCAGGGTGTCTTGTGATGACTGCGGATGGGGAAGATAATAAAGAATTAGGCAATTAACCCTTGTGATGTGTACGATGCTTTCTGAGGGAGAGGAAAAATGTGCATTGTCCTCGTCATCATGCTGCCACAAGCCTCGTTGCGTCTAGCTCTGGAAGTAGAATTGAACCCAGTTTCTGCAATACCAGGAATTTAATTGTCAAAGGCTCATGTGTTTTTGAAATACCAGTGGGGGGTTGTGGAGTGTTTGGGAAGTTTCTCCCCCACACGTACACAATCAGGAGGTACAGCAGGGGATTGGGAGAGTTGCACATGAGAGAAGAAAAAAAGAAATGGAGGATTCTGGGGCAGGCAAGAACAGGTGTGCTAGGGAGGAGGACGTAATTCCTGACCGGGAAGACCGCAGACCAGACTTGGGTCAGCATCGATTCTGAGTGTGTGCTAGGTTGTAGGCTTGCTGTCATATAGGTAAGGCTTTGCTGAGGAAGGGTCAGAGCAGCTTTCCAGGCAATGTCAGATGGGAAGAGAGGACCCCTTTCTAGGGTCTTCCATAGTGAACGACTGGACACAGCTCCAGTATCCACTGGAGGGATGTGTTAAAGTATATTTGAAGCTTAAGTAAAATATGGTGCAGAGCATACAGTGAAATACTGTGCAGCCATTGAAAAATTGACGTCAACAGATGTTAACTAGACTTGCTGTGATCATTTCGCAATATGTACAAATACCGAATCACTGTTTGTACACCTGAAATTAATAAAATGCTATATATCCATTATATTTTAGTAAAAATGTATGCATGTAAAGTGCACATTCGTTTACAAAGATGTTATATGGACTCCCTGCTCAGCAGGTGTCTGCTTCTCTCTCTCCCTCTGCTGCTCCCCTGCTCGTGCTTTCTCTCTCTGTCTCAAATAAATAAATAAAATCTTTAAAAATGCTTACATTTATGTAGAAAGATGGTCACGATTTAAGTGAAAAAAGGTAGTTAAAAGGATTCAACTTCTGTAGATTAAAAATATAGCTGGTTATGTGCATAGAGAAAACCAGAAGGTATACACACCTGGTAGTAGTTATTTCTGGATGGTGGGGTTATGTGCATATTTTAAAATGTTATTTATTTTATTGTTTTGTAGTTAAAAGGATGCTTTTGTGCTAAAAAGCCAGTTCTAATTTCAAGAACTGCGTGATAGTGAATGAGAATTTCTGCTGCCCAGCTGCCTTAGAATCTTTACTTGTGGTTCTTCTGAGCATTGATTTAACAGACTTTTTTTTTTTAAAGGTTTTATTTATTTATTTGACAGACAGAGATCACAGGTAGGCAGAGAGGCAGGCAGAGAGAGGAAGGGAAGCAGGCTCCCTGCTGAGCAGAGAGCCTGATGTGATGCGGGGCTGATCTGGGATCACGACCTGTGCCTAAGGCAGAGGCTTTAACCCACTGAGCCACTCAGGCGCCCCGATTTAACAGACTTTTAAAGAATTACTTAGACTTTCCAATAATGAATTTTATTTTGTGCTTGGCAGATAGTTAATTCTAGGGGCAGATAATATCTGTTATCAATGAGCTTAGCTTTGACAAATAAGGAAATAAACCATTTTTAGTAAGATACAGAGAAATCTTAATGACGTCTATAAAAATATGGGGATTTTTAAAGACAATCTGATATAGGATATTACTTTTTTGTTCATTTTGCACAGAGAAAAGAAATGCTTTGGAAATGTGGTCACATTTCTGTTCCCTTCTTCATACAGGTATCAGGTGCAGAGTTTAGGTCTGGAGTATTATTTTCCTGCCCTTTTCTTTCCCCACTCTGCCATCTAGTGCGCGCGCGCGCACACACACACACACACACACACACACACACACACACATATATTTCTCTTTCCTATTTTGTTCAGTGTCATTCTTCTATGTGTTTAGGGAACTGTATGGGAAGCTGAGTTCCCTCTAGTGGACAAAATCGCTTTTTCAGCTGCTTTGACTGCCGAATGAAGCCAGGAAGAGCCAGGTTTTTCCTGCTGGCCTCAGACCTTTTAAGGACAGTGTGTATATTCATAGGTAGGAATTTAGCTTGCCACTTTTGAGAGACTATATCCACAAATTTGCATGTGTTTACCTGAAATAAGTTAATATCTTGGAACTAGACTAAATACATTTGTTTTTAGTGATTTTAGCAGGGAAGGTAATGAGGATCCCATGCTTTGTTACGGAAAACTAAAGTAAAATCACAGGGAGATGGCTGCACTGTCAAAGTTAGGTTTTTAGCTCCTGTAAGATCTAAAAATCGTCTTGAACTTAATTGTTTTAGGACTTCTCTGCTTATGAAGTTTTTCCAAATACTAAATTTCAGTTTTCATGTGTCAGTGTTCTACTGCTTCCCTTTCAAAAGGCTATTAGTAGCTGATCCTCTGAATAGCTCCTTTTTTTTTCTTTTTATTTTATATTTTTCCTTTTAATTTTAAAATATAATTTGTCTGTTTCCTTACCTTTCTATGAAGATACCTCATCTTGTCCTTTGTTCTGAGCCTTTTTTGGCCAGGAGCTGCTGGGGACTAGTGGGTTGAGGTCAAGGGTGCTGCCAGTGGGACAGTTCCCACAATGTACAGCTACACAGTCCAAAATGTCAGTAGTGTCAAGGTGGAGAAGCCTTGTTCTAAAATGACCCACTTCAGCCTTGACCGTAGTTCCAGAGCAGCAGCGTCCAGAGGATGGCTGTGCTTGAGGAGGTCAGACTCTCCAGGCAGCACCGGCTACTGAGCAGGGAGCCCAATGTGGGGCTCGATCCCAGGACCCTGGGATCATGACCTGAGCCGAAGGCACCACTTAATTGACTGAGTCACCTAGGCACCCCCAGTGTTGCATTTATGATGCTCTTAAGAAGTATTCTCATTTGTGTTCACAACTCACGGGCCCTAACCTCTGGTCCTCTTTCTCCTATATTCCCAGTCCTTTCCCATAGTATATTTATATGGTTTACTCATCCCCCACTCCTGCCGTCCATAAGTATATTATCTTGTCCCTATTTCATTTGTTTTATTCTTATGTGCTGCTGATTTATTTTATATTATTCTGGACTTTAATTCTCACCTTGGAGGTGTTTCTCTGGTCCTTTGGAATTATCTGCTTGTTTTAGAGTACTTCCTCCAAGTTGGTGACAGCGATGGCCAGAATCAACCACTTTAGGTCGGTCTTCAACCATCACCTTAAAGTCCAAGTAAACCCCTTATGAGGCTGACGGTTAATCATTGATACTTTTGCTTTGAATTGATTTCCTTACAGGTTTCACAGACTTAGTTGAATGATAGAGTGTTGATGTTCAGTAGAACTTTCTACAGTAATGGAGATGTTCTCTATTTTGTGGGAGCCATTCGGGGCATGTAGCTATTGAACAGTTGCAGTGTGGCTTCTGTGACCAAGGAGCTTAAGTTCAAATTAATTTAATGAATTTAGTTTAAAATTTAAATAGCCTCATGTAGCTAGTCGCGACCTATTGGACAGCACAGATCTTTGCTACCCAAAATGTGGTTCCCCAGCAGTGGCATGACCGTCACCTGGAGTTTGCTGAAAGGGCAGACTCAAGCCCATCTAGCTCTTTGGAGTCAGAGTTGCATTTTTTAAAAATTATTTTTTAATTTATTTTTACTTTTTTTATTATGTTCAGTTAGCCAACATATAGTACATCATAGTTTTTGATGTAGTGTTCAGCGATTCATTAGTTGCGCATAACACCCAGTGCTCATCACGACACGTGCCCTCCTTGATGCCCCTCACCCAGTTACCCCATCCCCCCACCCCCTCCCTTCTGTAACCCTCAGTTTAGTTCCTGGAGTCCAGAGTCCCCTGGTTTGTCTCCCGCTCTAAGCTCCTTACCCACAGGACTATTAAACTAAACTTCAGTGCCAGGGGAGAACAATGTAGGGAGCTCCAGGTGTTCCCCCACCACTCGATTATACTTCAGGCTAAATTGTACATTTCCTTTTTAGTTTCTTTTCTTACTCTTTTTTCTTTCTTTTTTTTTTAACTGTACTCCCATTTCAGATGGATTCATATTTTCCAACCTATGATTTTAAGTCACTTCTTAAGTTTTACTTTCTTTTGCACATATATGTTTTATAGACTTATACCCCATCCTAGCCCGTTTTTCACTTTAATCAGAGCTTCATTTTTTTAAAGAGTTTATTTATTTATTTGACAGACAGAGATCGTAAGTAGGCAGAGAGGCAGGCAGAGAGAGGGGGGAAGCAGGATCCCTGCTGAGCAGGGAGCCCTATGTGGGGCTTGATCCCCAGGACCCTGAGAAAATGACCTGAGCTGAAGGCACAGGCTTACCCCACTGAGCCACCCGGGCACCCCCAATCAGAGCTGCATTTTAACAAGGTTCTCGGGTGGTTTCTGTATGCACTCAAGTTTCACAGGAACTGGTACTTGGCTGTACATTGGAGCCACATGGGAATTAAAAAAAATATATATGGCCACTTGGGTCCCATCCTCAGTGATTCTTATTTCATTGGTATTAGTGTGGCCCGGGCATTGGGTTTTTCAAAAACATCCCCCAAGTGATTCTGATTCCTCAGCTAAGACTTGTGGTTCTCAAATTTGGGTGTATTCACATCATCTGGGAATTTGGTAAAAATATGGAGGCCCAGGCTTATTTCTCATATCTCTCTTGTCTCTATTCGCTCTCCAATGTTTGTGAGATACACGTGTTGGGTTTGAAAATCCCTAATCTTAAAGATAGTCCCCCACTCTACGGGTAATTGTCACGTTAGCTAGAATGAAATGCCTCGCTGATGTGAAAGCAAACTGGTCTCCTTGCCCTTTTAGTCACAGGACTAGAGGAGCCATGCATGAAAACTTGTTCTTCAGAAAGTCTGCCAGTCTTGGTATTTGCACTGTGTTTCCTGCTTGTGGTTTTTTTTTTGGTTTGGTTTGGTTTGGTTTTTAACTAGGTGGTGAATTTCTGCTCTCTCAGATAAGTTTTTCCTCCCCCTTTCTAAAGATAGAAGTCTCATTCACACTTTGGTTTTCAGAGTGGCTGAGAACTCTGCTAATGACGGCTGGTAGCTTCGTGGTCAGTTTGCCAGTTCCTTACCGTATGGGTTGGAAAGCCTCTGGAGCAGAATGTTCTGTAATATGGAAGCGTCTGAGAGTCCAGAAAAGCCCAGCCCTGCTCCCCAGTGTAGCCGCATGGCCAGTCAGATGCTGCATATCAGCTGAGGGAGGTTGGCATGGAGGTATGATTTAAAGGTGTCTGGTACATTCAGATCCCGGCTCACCGGACATGAGGCTACAGGGTCAGGGGTGTTGGATTTGGCACGATTCTATCTCGAGAGCTGGGAAAGAGAATGGATGACTAGGTGACTCTTTTTCTTTTCTTTTCTTTTCTTTTTTTTTTTTTTAAATGTGCTGTTAAGCTTTATGTCAACTAAAACCTTTTGTTTTTGTGATACAGAAAAGTCTTTGTATGCCAGTCCAGCCAGCCTTTGTCAGGACATTAATTTATTAGGTATTTGTTTCCAGGAAATAGGATATAAGTTAATGAAGGTTTGGAAAATATGTTAGGAACAAACTCATTTTCCCATTGAAAATTAATCACTATTACAAATATGCCACAGTACTGTCTTCCTTCTCTGATGATCAGCTTCTATGTCAATTCTCGTGTTTCGTGCAGTCAAATCAGAGGTGCAGATAGAAGGGAGTGTGTATAGAAAGGAGTGTGTATAGAAGGGAGTGTGTATTTTTTTTTTCTTTTAACCTGTGAAGACTTCAGAGCTCCAGTAGCAAGTGAGCAGAATTTTCTGTTGCTGTCCCTGCAAGATAATGGAAGGTCTGAAATCAAAAGTCATCAGATATGATGTGGAAAAGCAGTAATAAGCTTATGCCCTAGAGATGAGTTAGACTCTCTTGGTCTCTCTGGCAGCAGTAGATAAGAAAGAACGAGATCAAAGCGTCTGGGGGAAGAAGGCTGCCTGAGCACTAGGACAGAGATTTGCAGCTTATTCTCTGAAATGCAGACTTGTCCGAATAGGGAGCCTATGATCCCGGCTGAGTTGTGGGGAAAGAGCTCAATAACCAGGACTTTCCAGGGCACCCCCTTCCTGGTGAATTTCAGAGGACCTTGGATAAATAGGGGCTCCCTCAGTTTGACCTCAGATAAGAATTAACTTCTGGGCAGCCCAATGCCGTGCTTGGAGGCAAACCCTTAAAACAGTTTCCCTTGGTGGGGGACTTGGAGCCTCTGTGGATTAGTGTGACAAATTCTCCAAAAGCCTGCAGGCTGGGATGCATTTTTGTGATATGAGTCAGCAGTGCTGAAGTTTACCACAACTGAGGTGAGCGTGATAGAAGTCCATGAAGGCAGACTCCACTGGAATCTTCTTTCTCAGTGGTGGTAGGAATAAAAGTCAGAAGCTCCTGGGGCTTAGGTGACAATGGAGTGAGAAGACATCTCTTTAAATATCGTGGGTGGGCCTATGTGTGGCCCCAGAGTGGGGTGGTTAGCATGGAGAGAGGTTGGGCACCATCACAATTTCGACAAAATTCAATTTAGGGACCTCAGAGGCAAGGAGAAAGGGCTGGCAACACAGATGCGGCATGGCGAACTGAGGGAAAAGTATGGGAAAGATTTGGTCAAGAAGCATGAGACTTATTCCCAGTTCTGTGAAAGGCTGGTGGTCTCTGCCCGGCCTTTTGCTCCTTGCTTCCCAGCTAGGTGGGTCCTTAAATGCAAAACTCAGAAAGAAAGGCATTCAAAATAGCAGGAGAGAGAGGCCCTTTTCAGAGGTTAATTATATTCAGTATATGTTCAGTAGTTGAGAGGAGAGGTTTTGGTTTTATTTTTCCCCCTTTGAGGGAAAGTCATGGACTGTGGTGGAACTTGTTTCGAGATGAATGCTCTCTGACTTTGGTTTTCTATTTGGCTGTGTACCTAGCGTGTGTCAGTTCCTGGAGCTGTGTCAAAGTCCAGAAGGTGGCTTTGGGGGAGGCCCTGGCCAGTACCCGCATCTTGCACCCACGTATGCCGCTGTCAACGCACTCTGCATCATTGGCACCGAGGAGGCCTATGACGTCATTAACAGGTATGGCCAGAGCCAGGGTGTGGGACACCAGAGGGGCCCCCCTGCTGACACTGCACTGACCATTGCTGTCTCTTGCCTCTCGGCTGCTTGTTTCTCAGAGAGAAGCTTCTTCAGTATTTGTACTCATTGAAGCAGCCCGATGGCTCTTTTCTCATGCACGTTGGAGGTGAGGTGGATGTGAGGTGAGTGGGATTTTTCTCAGGCTGCTGCATCTGTAGATTCCAGAGCTCATCTGCCATTGGAGATGCCAACCCCAAGGAACAACATGGAAAAATATGCTGCTTTGTCTCACAGAATGACCTGTGGAATGACATGTCAGGGACACAGTTCATAATCATGGCAAATGTGAGACCGATATCTTCAGGTGTTGCTCTCCCTTGATTCCTATGTAAATGTCAAAATAGAAGTAAGACAGGAACAAAATCAAATGTTTTTCAGAATCAGAAATTTATTTGATTGGCAGAAAATGACATAGCATAAAATATAATAACTGTATGGCATAATATAATCTTTCATCTCTGGGATAGGAAGGGAGAAGGAAGCCCAGTAGGGACCTCGTAAACATTTTCTGAATGAATTTGAAGAAATCGTGAGACTGTCTATCACCTGTATGAGAATTGCTTTGGGAGGTTCAAACACCCTTGGGGGCTAGTAGAGTTGAGGGAAATAGAATTTCAGTTACTGATTAGAACCAGTTGGCTCAAAATTATTATTTTACTCTGGAGTGATCTAATGTACCTAGCAAGTAGCTCACTCATCCGACAGGAGATTACTGAAGACATATGGGGAGTTCACTAAGTCATTTCTCAAAGATGGTGGATCACTGAGATTTTATACCAAATTCTTACTATTTAGTCAGAGAAATACATTTTTTTTGAGCTTTCTATAGCAAAGCCATCTTATTGCCTCATTTGTAAATGTGTTTAGCCTCTAAACAAATTGATTCATTTTCTGGCTTAACCATTGTTGAAAGTAAAAGGGGAGGAAAACATGTGTAATGAATCTACTCGAACCAAAAATCTGTCCTCCACTGGAAAAACAATTTCTTACAACACTTCCAACACCAAACGTCTGTTTGTTTGGGTTTTTTTTCCTCATGTTAAATTCTGACATCAACTAACCAGATTTAGCTCAGATTCGACAGGTTAAGAGCTCCGTCCCAGAAGAACACCCCCACTTCAGATGCTAGTCACAAGTTGTGTGTCCCCATGTTACCCACACTTCTTTCTGACTTGGCTACAAATCAGGTTCCCATGACCCCTCTTTGGTTCAATAATTTGGTAGGGACGGCTCACAGAACTCACCGATTGATTACAAAGGATATTATAAAGGATACAAACGAACAGCCAGATGAAGAGGTATATTGAGCGAGGCCTGGAAGGGTCCGGAGTGTAGGAATTTCTGTCCCCATGAAGTTGGAGTATGCCACCCTCCCAGCAGTCACCTGGCTGTGTTCACCACCCTGGAGCTCCCCAAATTCCATCATTTAGGGTTTTTATGGAAGTTCTGTTGTGTATGCATGATTGGTGAAATCGTTGGCCATTGGTGATTAACTTGATCTGCAGCCCTTCTCCTCAGGGGAGCGCGGCTGAAACTGCCAACCCTCTAATCACGGGGTCATTGCCTGTGGCAAGCGGCCCATCCTCCAGGGGTCACCTCATGAGCATAATGCAGGTGTGCTTCACCAGGGCTTATTCTGAATCACCAGAGACTCTCCTGTCACCCCTGTCACTCAGGAGCGCTGTACCAGCAATCTGGGAGAAGACCAAATCTATATTTCTACCATATCAAGAAGGGACCGGGAACAGGGAAGTTATACAAGGCAAAACAAGTGGGTCAGTTTTGCGAGGTCACTTTCCTTTCGGGGACAGTAGGGTTCTATCAGGCAGGTGACCTAACCAGCACTCATCAGGTGCTTCCTGATGAACTGGTTTAAGACTTCATTTCTGGAGAGCCGAAACTATGATTAGGTTTCAGTTTGGTGATGTGGGGCTTAGCATAAGTGACTCCATCTGGGCCTGTGGTTGTGTGTTTAACCCTGTCAACACCAACAAAGCCAATATGACTAATGAGGAAAAGCAGTGTTGTGTCGACTCTTCTTAAGGTAAAGGTTAAAAATTGTCCCCCCACCCCCGACACCACATTTTCATTTCTGTTCTACAGCTAGTCCAACCAAATATACACGATCTCAAAATTTAGCTTTTTCTTTTTTTTTTTTTTAAGATTTTATTTATTCATTTGACAGAGAGAGTGTGAGAGGAACACAAGCCAGGGGAAGTGTAAGAGGGAGAAGCAGGCTTCTCACTGAGCAGGGAGTCTAACACAGGGCTGGATCCCAGGACCCTGGGATCATGACCCAAACCGAAGGCAGAGGCCTAATGACTGAGCCACCCAGGTGCCCCAAAATTTAGCTTTTTAAAACTTCTGACATTATGAGGCAAAATCAGATTGCTTTGCATTGTATCACATACCTTTTTCAGTTGTGATTGTTCTCCAGCTTACTAGTTCCAGCGCAGGATTTTTCTGTGTTCATATTTATATCTGCTAGACAAATGCTAGCAAACTTCTCCAGTAAAACCGATCTGTTCCATCCAAGAGCCCTGCAGCTGTATCTCACCGTACGGAAGCTCCTCTGCTAACGTGCTCCCTTTTAGCCATGCTTCTCGTTTGCATAGGATCAGAGAGGCGAACGCTTCCTTGCTTTGCGTTCTCGTATACCAGTTCCATCATTTCTTTTTTTTTAAGATTATTTATTTATTTATTTGATAGAGAGAGACATCACAAGTAGGCAGAGAGGCAGGCAGAGGGAGAGGGGGAAACAGGCTCCCCGCCGAGCAGAGAACCCGATGCGGGACTCGATCCCCGGACGCTGAGATCATGACCTGAGCCAAAGGCAGAGGCTTAACCCACTGAGCCACCCAGGTGCCCCCAACATTTCTTGCTTGGTATTTAATTGTCCTTTGCCTGAAAGTGTCCGCCAGGACTCCAGAGTGCGTGTTGAGTGGATTTGACCAGGAAAAAAGCATCAGTGATGGGTGGAGGCTGGAAGAGGACACATTTGGGCATCTGGAGGCCAGCAGGCCTCATTCTGGGTTAGATGCAATGGCCTCGTGATCTTTCCCATCTGTCACAATTCCTGATAGTCTCTGGGATGAGTTAATTTGGGGCTTTACAACACAGGTGTGCTGCCAGGGACCAAACCTCGGTGAACTCCTAGCACCTGCCACCCTTTCTCAGTTCTCAGAAAGGAGCAGTTATTTACTACTGACCTCATCTAGGTTGGAGAACCTGGAGTGTTCTGTGAGGGTAGGGGGCAGGCAGAGACCCAGCATTCGTGGAACTTGAGGTGACAGGGCCTAGAGTGGGCTCGAGAAAGCAGTTCCGTGTGGCTGAAGTGGAGAGGGCCTCGTGAGCAGTAGCAGTGAAGCTGGAAGGACAGGCTGGGAGCAGACCGAGGGGTCCTGAAGTAGGAGTTTAGGAGCAGTGGGAAGTCACTGACCAATATTAAGTAGGGGGTGATAGGATGTGGTCTGTATTTTATTAGAACTTTCCCAGTTGCAGTGCATGGATTGCGGTGTTTTAGTAAAAATCTTCTGGGTTCAGGGCTGGAGGGAGGAAGACCAGGCAGGAGCTCGATCCTGGGAACGGTGACTTGGATTTGGGGGACAGTAGAGAAGATGGGGAGTAGTGAACAAATTTGAGAGAAGTGATGACCGGATAGAAGGAGAGAGGAAGAAACTGCACATAAGGGGTCGGTTTTGTTGGCCCCCGTTTCAGTGTGCGATCTAGGCCTAGCGGCTTTTGGCGTCATGTCTTAGTTCTTCTGTCTCCGAGAGGCAAACTACGTGGTTGGCTGCCTCCCTACCTCAGAGGTTATGGGAAGGTTCAAGGGCAAATACTGTGGAACCCCTTTGAGAGGCTCCAAACCTGAAAGAAGTGAGATCAGACCTCTGAGGTTAGCTTCTGGTGGGGGATAATGTTTGGCACGTAGGACTCTCGCGTGCTTCTGCTGTCTACTGGAGTAACTCGGCCCCTGCCGTGCCGGGGCCAGCGTGGGGTGGCCGATGCAAAGGCTGGTGTAGTATCATAAGCTTGCAACTTCTGCACAGATGTCTTCAGGGTACCTCGTAAGTTTGGCTTAGTAGCTATGTCCATATTGAACGATACGGAACCTAGGCCCTCCTCTTTCCTCCCTTTTATATTCCTGAGGAGCCCTTAGAAAGGATCTGGAAGCAGAATTAGAACAAACTGTCTTCATCGTAGAATGGAGCTGAGATGCTGGATATTTGAAAAGGGCGTAGAAGGAAAGGAAAAACAGTTTGTAGATATATTCCTTAATAGAGAGAGAGAAGCTGAAATGAAATGTGTCCTGAGAAGAATTAGGTCTGGCAGGATGGAATGGGAAGACTTATTCCAAATTAAGTAGGATAACATTAAAATATATATATATATATATATATATATATATATGTTCTCTTTTTCATTTAAAAGTGTGTGTGTGTGTGTGTGTGTGTGTACATGTACTGGTGGGGTGCTTGAAATCAAAGTTCTTTTCTCCCTCTGAAGGCCTAAGGGAAGTATCTGAGTGGATTCATCTATTCCTGTCCCTCTTGTCTGGACTAAGCACCCGTTAGGGTCCAGTGCCCTGCTTTGGGGTGTCTGTTGCAGAAAAAATATACAGTTAACCTTTAATGTGTCTATGCCATATACAGAAATCCTGGATCTAAAACATTACTGACATCGAATGAATGAGTGTATCAGAAATAGCCGAATGAATGACACCGTGGAAGTTTGGGAACCATGATAGGTCTTTGAAAGAAGAGCTAAATTCACTTTGGACACGAATTGATCTGGCCGTTATTTCCTCTGATGTAGATTTGACCATGTGGAGGTAGGGAGACTAGAATGTCATGTTCTTTCACTGAAGACACGCTGTGAGCAACTCTATCCAAATAGAATGTCAAACCTCTCAGTTGGAGACCCGGAGGACTGACTGAGTGCCAAGAGTGAGGACAGGAGGTGATTACAGCTTACCAGGCAGAGAGCAGTCCGCCTGAGTTCAATGAACCCTATTTTAGCTCTTCCTTAAAGCTTAACGCTCTCCCCCTCTGTTTCTGTCCTTCCAGAAGCGCGTACTGTGCTGCCTCCGTAGCTTCTCTGACCAACATCATCACTCCAGACCTCTTTGAGGGCACTGCTGAATGGATAGCAAGGTGAGAGATGCCGGGATTTTCCTGGCCTCTTGGAAAGCAGGTGGTCAAGACTCTGAAAATATAAAGAAAATGAAAAGGGAATGGAAGGGACTCTCAAATTACAAGAGACGGATTAGAGCTGTAGCATGGTGCATTTCAGAAATGCTCCAAAAGTTTTCTTTTTTCCCAAACTTTCTTCAGTGTTGTGTTATTGTGTAGATGGGCAAGGATCAAAACCTTGTGCAAACAGTACTCTCGGGCATCTAAATGGATTTAACCACTTTGGAGAGCAACTTGGTAATACCTTAAAGATGCTCTTGCTAATGACCCAGTAATCCCACACCTACAGAAGCTCACACAAGTGCACGAAAGAGACCAACATGCGACTTGTTTGTAATAGCAAAAACCCAGAAACAGGTTAAATGTTCATAAGCACAAGAAGGAGAAGCAGGCCGTGGTGTAGTCACATTGCAATATAAGATAGCAGTTGGAATGAATGAACCAGAGCTGCGTGTATCAAGACGGATAAATCCTCTAAAACAACCCTGAGTTAAAGTAAAGGATGTTAAAACATGCAGATTAGCACACTTGCTTAAAATTTGAAAACATGCACAGTAATTCTGTATTTACAGGAAGAATGACATGTGGTAATATAAAAATATATAATATAAAAATATAAAAATAAATTTAGGATGATTACTTCTCAGGGAGAGCAGAGGAAATGAAATCAGGAGATGTTTACCCATCTCCACAGGGGACTTCAGCTGTATCTGTAATGGTTCATTTCTTTAAAATAAAAGAGAGACCGAAGTGTATATGACTCCGTTAAAGCTAGGTGTGACATACCTGTACGTTCTATATATTATTTGCTATAGTTTCCTAGACATCTCAAGTATCTCATGATTAAAAAAAAGAAAAAGAAAGGTATAGGAGATACCTCTGTACTAATATGGAATGTTATCCAAGCTGTATTATTTTGTTTTTTATGTTTTTATTCTTACCAAAGTAGTACCTATTACTATGGAAATATAATTTACAGGTATATCAGATGGTAAACTATGATCGTTTTTACTTTCCTAGATAATTTTTATTTTCCTGGAATTAGTCATTACCTCTTTTTAAAAATGCGTACATCATGAATTTATTCCCAGATTTTCTGCCAGAGCTATAAAAATCACTCTCATTACAGTCAAACACTTCAGGTAATGTATCAGTTCTCGTGTGTGTGTGTGTGTGTGTGTGTATTTTGAGTTCTCCTTCCTGGAGCCCTGTATCCTCCTGCTTCAGTCTGGACAGATTGCTCTCAGCCTGCTGCCCAGCAGGTGTCCAGAAGCTTCCTTTCAGCATGAAATTCATTTCACTTGTCTCCTTTGTTGAAGCCCTTGCCCTCCTTTTTCTTGGCTTACTTACACATTTTAATGAACCACATACTCCAGTAGATCCCAAAAGAGAGCACTTAGGAGATGTATTTTTAAGATTGTGCATAATGGTTATTCTAGTCTCACACTTGATTGAGATTTTATTTGGTTAGAGATTTCTAAATTGGAAACTGTATAAACTGTATTCCTTCAGAACTTTTTTTTTTTTTTAGCATTCCTCCATTATCTTCTGGCTTCCAGGATCATTGTGGAAAAGGCTAACAATAATAATAACCAACATTTACTGAAGACCTGGCATGTAATACTCAATGGTGTAAGGTAGCCATAGTTTAGAGATTGAGAGTATAGGCTTTTGAGCTAACTTGGCTGGGCTTGGTTCTTTATTATACTTTCTCTTTCTCAGTTATGATTTCCCATCTTTTTATTCATTACAAGTATATATTTTTTTCCATTTCCCTGAGGTAAACACATAGTTAAAATGTCTGCTTTAAAATTCTTGTCTGATAATTTCAACATCTGGGTATCTTGGAGTTGGGATGTCCCATTTTCCTGATTCTGCATATGTCAAGTAATTTTTGGATTGTATCTTAGACATCGTGGTCTTGTATCGTAGAGGCTGGATTCTGTTAGATTGCTCTAAAGAGTGTTGATGGCTTTGTTTTAGCAGCATTCAACTTGGTTAGACCCAAAGTACAGATTGTTACACATGCACTGGGCAGTGGGTTTAGCTCTTTGGTGAGTTCTTGGGTCAGAATCTGCTTTCAGTTTGCCCGATGCGTGTGTGATCTGGAGTCAGGTAGACGTTTAAGCATGGAATTTGGAGTTTTCCTTCCTTAACTCTCCTCCTTCTGGTGTTCCTCCACTGTTTCCGTCAGCCTGGTTTTTCTTACCAGGAAAATGGTGGGCTTTCTGTTTGTTTCGACTGCCCTCCACTGGCCCCTCTGACCTGCCGCTGCCACCACTGGGTGACCGCAGCCATCCTAGGGCAAACTGGGAAGAAAAAAAATAGGGTTGGGGAGGGAAGAGACTGCCTGCCTGCTGTTGTCTGCTCCAACTTTTAAATCCCCACCAAAATCTGCCTGCCTTTTTTCAGTCCACTGAGCCCTTGGGAAAAGTTGTTTCTGTGTATTTTGTCCAGAGTGTATAACTAGTATTTGCAGGATTGGATTGTTACACACTCACTAGATGGGAACTCTGACTACCTGGGTTTGAATCCCAGTTTTGTCATTTAGTAGCTTTGGAAAAGTCATTTCACTTCTCTATGCCATATCCTTGTATATAAAATGGTGGGATATTGAACTTGATATTAAGCTGAAATGCAAGGAGTTTAAGCAACCAAAAACTGTTCTGGTAACCACTGCCTCCCAATGCCATTGTAGTCCCAGTCCAGTGTGTGTGTGTGTGTGTGTGTGTGTGTGTGTGTGTGTTTAGAGAGCACAAGCAGAGGGCACAGCAGGCAGAGGGAAAGGGAGAAGCAGGCTCCTTGCTGAGCAGGGAGCCCGATGCAGAACTCCATCCCAGGACCCTGGGATCATGACCTGAGCTGAAGGCAGACGCTTATGCTTTGTTTCTCTTTTTCTCTGTCCCACCATATCTCCCTCCCTAGAAGTTTTTGGAAATCTTTATTCTTGCTGTTTGGAAACTTGATGCTGATGACCCATGATATGGATTTTAAAAAATTTTTCTTTTGGCACTCAGCAGGTATATTCAGTCTGGAATGGCATATACTTTAGTTCTAAGAATCTTTATTATATTATTTCTTTGATAATTTTCCCTCTGTTTTCTGTGTTTGTTCTTTTTATAACCTCCTATACATAGGGTTGGTCTTCTGGTTTTTCAGATTATTTTGCCCACTTTTTAACTCAGTCTTTCTTATTGTACTTTCTGAGAGATTTCCTTCTGTTGAGGTTTTATTTCTGCTATTCTATTTTAAAATTTCCAGAGCTTATTTTATTCTCATTTCCAAAAGAAGTACCTTTTTAATGTACTTTCCTGTTCTTGTTTCAGGCATGTTTTATTCTTGCAGTATTTTTATCTCATATACTATTTTATCTAAAACGTATCCTTCTGCTCCCTGTGTTGTTTCTCCAGCTTAGTTTTGTGTGTCTGTTCTCTCTCTCTCTCTCTCTCTCTCTCTCTCTCCTATTAGAGACTGCAGAAATGCCTGGTGTTGGGATTTAGGAGCTGAGTGCTAAAAAGCTGGCAGAGAGCTGCATGTGCCAGCATTCAGCCTTTAACCCCATTGGGCTTTGTCCCTTGGACTTGTCAGTTTCCATTGTGGAGCATCTTCCAGATTCCTGGTTGGGGTAGGAAGTTGGCAGCCTAGTATTGTGAAATACTAGGAGGAAACGGGGTGGGGGCTGTTTGTGTTCAGATTTTAGATTCTCACGCACTCCCCTACTCAGTGTGGTGCCACCCTCCTGTTCTCTGTGCTGGATATCCTGGAGTTCAGATCCTCTTGATTAAACCCCTGAAACCTCCTGTCCTCCACTGCCGGGCACCAGGGGGTCTAACTGATTCTTACATACATTTGCAACCAATTAACTTGTTTCCACCTCATGCGGCTTCTCTGCTTCTCGGCTTCTCCAGGGAGGGCGAGGGGTCCTGCGTCTCCAGTTCCTGGAGCACCCTGCCTTCTGCCCACGGGGCTGGTGTAGGGTTCTCTAATCTGTTAGGTCCGTTACTTCTTATCTCTTTCCTTTCCTGGCTTTCGAAATTTTGTTATCTCCTGTCTGTGTGTATATTTTCTCCTATGCTCTTTACCCTTGGAGTTTATCCCTTTTTAAATTCCTTTCCTTTTACTGGGCTCTTGTGCTCAATCTGTTAGGTTTGGCTAGAAGACACTCCCGAAGAATTTTACTCAACTTACTAATTTACAATGATTAAAATTGCTCCCATGCATATAAAAGGGAGGAAAAGTGGAATGTAGATGTTCCTCACTCATGACACTCTTGACACCTGAGCTATTCCTACCCTCCCTGCGGCCAAATGTGAGGAAGGAACACTCGCCTCTTGGGGGTGGGGTGGCAGGGTCCTGGGACAGAGGTGCTGAGGGGTCTGTGTAGGGAAATGTGACGGCATGTTTTTGACTTGGCGCTCTGCACTGTGATGTCCCTGGGCCCGGGGACTGCTCTGAACATGGCCTATGAGTTCCTGAGAGGCCAGGCCTCTAAGGAGAGGTGCCTGGAAGATGGGCAGGATTACTGCTTCTTTTCTCTTTCATCTGGAAGTCCTGCCAAGTTTTGGAGTAAGCGCTCCTCCCCCTGTGCACCTGTTCTCCAGCTGGTACTAGCAGGCAGACACACCTGCAGAGTACGAGTCCGTGTTCATTCTTGGAGATCACTGGAAGTAAAGTCCTGCCCTGTTACAGGAAAATATACTAAAAAGAAAATTTCTTTATTTCACAGATAAAACATTTATTATAGGCAAGCAAAAAGAAGAACATTCAGACTGCTTGGAATCTACCACCAACCACTCTGTTGGTGTATATCTTTTTAGAATTCCAGAAAAATTATGCTGTACATTATCACTTTATAACTTTTTTCATGCGATATATTTGGAACATCTTTAAATATACTTTGTAGCATCGTTTTAAATGAGTGGTTTTCTTTTGTACAGTGTGCTGTAATTTCTATAACCAGTCCTTTACTGTTGAGCTCCTGAGTTATTTCTAATATTTCGCTGTTGTAAATGGGAATACGGTAAACATTCTTCTAACCTGCTCTTTGAATACATTTTCACTTATTTTGTAGGATTAATTCCTAGAAATGACTCCATATTGCTGGTCCAAAGATCAGGCACGTTTTTATGACTAGAGAATATACTATTAATATGTTATAACCCCCTAATAATAACAACTATGATAATAATAAGTGGCTAATTTGAATATATAGAAAGTTATCATTTAAAAATAAGTTTATTTTGATAGTAATAAGGTATTGATGTTCATTATAGAAATTTTTTGAAAATACAGAAAAGAGGAAAAATACCAGAAATAGATACAACATTTAAATACTAGTTGTCACACTGAATGTATGATTTTATAACCTTTTCCCTAAAAGTAAAGATTTGAGGTACTATGTCTTTTACATAAGTAGACTATTTCTGAGTTTCCCTTTTTTTTTTTTTGTGAGGGAGAGGCATTTGCAGAAGTTAATTAGCTGGCATCTTTCCATTCACAGCTGTGACGGTTCACACGGTGACCTAAGCAAACTATTCTCTGCCGTCCAGGGCGGTTCCGCACTTGTGTCCCGCACTAGAACCGGCCACTCGTTGGCTGACACCGACCACTCAGCCTGCTCTTCTCAATCTCCCCCTAGGTGTCAGAATTGGGAAGGTGGAATTGGTGGGGTGCCAGGGATGGAAGCCCATGGCGGCTACACTTTCTGTGGCCTGGCCGCCTTGGTCATCCTCAAGAAGGAACGTTCCTTGAATTTGAAGAGCTTATTGGTAAGTGTCTGTTGACCCCTCTTCCTCTTGGGCCCCAGGGCCCCCAGTGATGTGACTGCTCAAACCCACAGGCTTTGGGACTGTTTGGCTGTGGGAAGGGCAGAGAGTTCCTGCCCGGAGCCCACAGACTAAATGTCCTGTAATGAAGCTTTTCAATGCAGTTGTTGGGGGGCTCAGCACTGTTCCAAGAAAGTGGGAGGGGTGAACGTCTCCTTGGTCTTGGCTCCTTTTTTCCTGCCTTTCCATCTTCCTGCTCTGAGGTGTGTTAGGCCAACTCCATAGCCTTCGTGAGTCCGTCACACATCTGGGATGAGCCAGAGTACCTTCCTCATACTCCCAAGGCTGTAGCTTCAGTTTCTTAAATTTAGATGACATCACGTGTCTTAGGAAGAATCTCCTAAGAGAAAATGTCGTAAGAAGGGCTCTCAGGCCTTTTGAGGCCAAGCTTTTGTTACGGACCGCAATATATGAACATTTAGTAATTACATTTATTTATTTATTTTTATTATTATTACTATTATTAGCAACATATAATGTGCTATTTGTTTCAGGGGTACAGTCTGTGATTCATCGGCCTTGCACAATGCACAGCACTCACCCCAACTAGTAACTACATGAGCAGGTAGCCCAAGCCTGTATATCTGGACTCTGAGTTCCTGACAGATATTGAGAATAAATTCAGAAAGCAGTCAGCTTCAGGGATTTACCATATCGTACTGACATTATCACCAGAAGCCTAGAGAACAAACATACACACCCCCAGTGCCACCATCTTCTGGGAAGCATTTATTCCTGACCATGACCTCAGAGCAGACTAGCTGCAACCGACATTCATCTCCTCTTCCCAAGTTCAGATGTCACCTCTCATCATAGGAACTGTCGTGAGACCCTTCATGAGCTTGTAAGGAAGTTCCTGTTGTACTCTGTAGCTACATGACCAGCAGTATTTCGTCCTCATCCTTAGGAAGCCTCCTATAGTATACTTTCCTTGAAGGTTCACGCTGAAATGGCCAACTTTTCCCACTAGACCTTGAGTTTGTTAGACATTTAAAAATCTGATCACCAGTAAGGCATGAAATATGGAAGTCCCATTTCCCAGGCAGAGATACGGAATATAATTAGCAGAAGCCTCAGTTACAATGGCAATATTCTAGATTCGAGCCCTGTCTCTACCACTTCCTAACCATATGGCCTTAGGAAATTTGTCTGTTTTAGCTTCAGTTTTTTCCACCTCTATAAGGTAGAGATAACAGGTTTTTTTTTGAAGCTTAAAGGCGAGGTTGGCACTCCGGACTCTGAAAGTTAAAGGAGAGAAAATCTGTAAACCAGCCTGGCATTTAGTAGGTGCTCAGTAAATGCCAGTGTCCTTACCCAAACCACTCTCTCCCTTCCATTTGCTTTGGGAGAACTAAGATCCATGCCCGAAGGATTTTATGAATTCATATAGCCAAGAGAAACAGAATAAACCCATGGGCTTAGGCATTGGGAAAAATTATTTAGTCTGACTTAAAAACCATTAGTCTGGGGGGGGAAAAATCAATCCTTAGTCTGTAGGGTAAGTAAAAATGAAGAATGGGCTCCCCATTGTAGTACCTGTTTTCTCTTTCCTTGAGTGATACTTCACCTACTTTCATTAAATATTGTCATCCCTAATGGGCTCACTGAAGACTCAGTGGGGACATATTAGTGCCTGTACCTGCAGTCTAGTTTTTATGTCTTTTTTCTGAAAACTTGGGACTTGACTTTTATGGGTGACTGTTGCCTTGAACAGGGATATAATCTAAGCTCCACAACCGCTAACTAAAACACAGGCTGGACGCCCCCATTCTGAAAAGGGTCCTTGGCAGCTCCTTTCGGGAAGTCAGTCTAGCAAGAACCTAGGGACGAGGAGATGCCTTATGCCACACCGTTCCGTTCTGAAAGTCCGCGGCTGGTGGCTGCAACTGCCTGGGAGGGAAATGGAGCTGTCACTATCTGCCAGTTGGTTCTGCTCCTTCCTGGAGGCCACACCCAGGGCTATCTTGATCTTGGTAGCAGCGGGTGTTTAGGAAACTTAGAGATAAGCGGGGAAGGGCAGCATCATGGGTGATTGCCGAGTGACATCAGGAGCCATTTTATAGGCTCAGAGTGAAAGATTTTCTTCTGTTAGGCAGCCAGGTTCCCCTGGAGAAGCAGAGAGGCTAGACCAGACAGAGCCATCATTGGTGGTTGGGCTAATGGCTTCTGCTTCCAGTCCAGCAAGTGTTTGCTAAGAAACCCTGGATGGATTTCTTCAGGTGCCAAGTCAAAGTCAGGGAGAGTTTAAAATCATCTGATGAGACATAGCACAAAATTCCAGTGATCTGCTTTTAATAAACTTCCCAGCAGGGAAAGTGGTTAGAAACGAGCCCCTGGTAGTCTTGGCCTGATGTTTCCTAGTTAAGCCTTGTTTCTGGGGAGACATTTGCAGGTGTCCTTACAGGCCAACTTGGCCCCTTCATCCTGTGAGCCCCAGAACCCATCTGAAACCCAGGAAGAGGTGACTGTCCATTGTCTGTTGGGCTCTGAGCCGAGATCAGTGTTGGTTGCCCCGAAGGGGTCCAGCTCAAGTGCTCCATTCTGCCTCTGCAGCGGTGAGGGGAGGAGGTAACAGCCAGCGCACTGGACTGCCAGTGCCAAGAAGCCAAGAGATGGGACCTTCGCCTGTAACTGCCTTTCCCTTGTCTGTGTCATCCTCAGCAATGGGTGACCAGCCGGCAGATGCGCTTCGAAGGTGGATTTCAGGGCCGCTGCAACAAGCTGGTGGACGGCTGCTACTCCTTCTGGCAGGCGGGGCTCCTGCCCCTGCTGCACCGCGCACTGCACGCTCAAGGTGAGCCAGGGGGGCTGTTGGTGGGGGGGGGCGGGCTGCTGGCGGGGGCCCAGTGATGTCCTGCTGCTGCTCACCAAGTCAGGAGGCCAGCGTGCTTTTTTAGGGGGGCAGAAACCAGCTCTGTCTATCCTGGAGTGCGGGTGCCCGGTATGGGACCTCCTGCCTTAGGCACTGCACAGAGCAGGACTCAATTCCAGGATTCAGTTGCATTACGGTGGCTGCTTCAGATTGGCTGTGGCCAGGAGGTGGGTGTATGTCCTGGGCCCCGGGGTGACTGCCACCTCCACTGGGTGTGAAGCCACAGTTTCCAGGGCAGAGTCCTGCATCAGTCAGACTGGAACTGAAAACCCAAGCTGTGCATGTTGCGGTCACAACAGTAACCAAATAGGCACTTGCAGAAAGGGGCAGAGAAACAGAGCCTGTGCGGAAAAGATCCTGTGTCTGACCAGCTTTGTTGAGGCCGCCATTAGAAATGCCATTAGAAATATCTTAAGTTCATTGAAGTGTCCTAAATGCAAGTGTGTCCCACCCCTCCTCCACCTGGAGTGGAGAGACCTGTGTTCGGTTCTGTGGCATCTCAAATGGGATGCCAGGCCAGAGCACTCAGAAAGCAAGCGAAACTTCGGGGAGCCTTCCTTTATTATGTCTTGAAATCTCAGGTTGCCTGCGGACTCCCAGATCATCTTTCTTAATAATTTTATGTGAGAGCAGGGTGTTTCTGGGGAAACCAGTGGGAGAGGGGAAGGCATGGCTGCCCCGCTGGGTCTTGATCTATTCTTGGAGTGAGATCCCTTGGCCCAGAAGGAAGGTTTTCTTTGGACTTAGTAGTCGGGTAGTTAGTTGCTCAAATGTGGAAGATGAGATTCTTTGCTACTGCCTTGCCATCCCCATGTGCCTTTTTATCTTCTTTGGCTCATCTTCCTGAGCCCCTTTTCTTTAGTTTCTTCATTTCATTTGAGTTGTGGCCACTTTGGATACAGACTTGAAGCAAACACCACCTCTGCCCATTCTCCCCATTCTTCCAGTCGTAGTCTGTCCTGAGATTCCTTGCCTGGGGCCCCTGGGCTTCCAATCTTGGGGCATTAAGAATTATAGTTCTCCCAGCTTGGGCCTGCACTGTCTCTGGCTTGACCACTGTAATAGAGAAATCCCCGAGGGTCCAGTGTTCTCAAAACAAAAGGCCCCCGGGGGGTTTAATGATTTATCTGGAACTGGTGAGGTGAAGCCCCTGGTAACACGGGCAGCCTTTCACAGACCTGCCCCTGGCCAGGAGGCGACGCAGTCTTGATGCGGCTGCAGGAGCATCTGGGAGAGCTGCTACAGGAGCGCTACCTGCCAGTATGGGTCGAGGGGAGTGGGGGTGGGGTCCTGCTGACATTTTGTTTATTGTAGCACCTGATCACATTCAGAGCTTTGCCTGTGGAAGAGGTTGCCTGTGACTCTTGGGCCTTGCAGCTTTTTCACTGCCTGAGAGAGGAGACCCGAGTTGGGCTTGAAGCTCACCCATGTCTCAGCAACAGTGAGAAAGGAAGAAGGGAAGTGTCTCGAGCAGGAGGCATAATACTGACATTGGGAGTCAAAAGGAGATGATGGGTAGAAAGATTTTCATAATATACTATGATCAAAGATTTCAAAGCAGTATGTACGTAATTCCATTTTTTTTTTAAGAGAGAGAGAAAAAGTACAAATGAGGGGCAGGGGGAGAGGGAAAGAGAGAATCTTAAGCAAGCTCCATACTCAGTAAGGAGCCTGATGTGGCACTCTAGCTCACGATCCTGAGATCATGACCTGAGCTGAAATCAAGAGTTGGATGCTTAACTGACTGAGCCAGCAGGTGCCCCATAATTCCATTTTTAGTGAAGAGTTGACTCTAAAAAATTACTAGAAGGTATCTGGGTTGTGAAATGACAAGTGATACTTGTTTCCTTTCTTTGTTATTTGTATCTTCTGATTTTCTGCAATTAATTTGTATTTCTTGCATAAAGAAAAGTTATTTTACCAAAGAATAGAAATTCTATAAGCAAAACAAGTACAAGGTGGGAAAAATTATTTACGACAAATGACAAAGGGCTAATTTCTTTGAGAGACTCTTACAAATCACTAAGAAATACTGACCCTCCCTGAAACCGAGGCAGAGGATCTGAACAGGGAGATTCAGAACAGGCAGGGAAGGTGCTCCTGGTGGTGTTGCTTTTGCTACTGCTCCCCCCCTCCTGGTGGAAAGCCGAGGCTTGCTCATCCTGGGACTCAAGAGAGTCCTTCACACGGATTTTCTCGTTTGAGCCTCAGAACAATGTCATGAAATAGGTAGTCTTGTCACCCCCATTTTACAGAGGAGGAAACAAAGAACAGTAAGACTAAGTGACTTCTTCTCTGATACCGGGTCACCGCCTACCCCAGTGTAGCTTCCACAGGTGCATAAATGGAACAAGAAGATATAATGAAAGATGTGCAAATCCAATCAGTGAGACGCTGGTCGCTTTGACTGTCAGATTGCCAGAGATGAGAAAACATGGTGCCAGTGTTGGGGAGAGTGTGGGAAAATGGGCAGTTTTGCACTGTCAGTGTGGATATAAATAGCTGTATCGGTGTTTGGAGGGTCGTTTGGAGACTTGTTTAAATTACTTAAACCGGGCTAGTGCATGGTCAGGAGTTTACCTGCAGAGATATTAGCAAAGGAATGGCGAACAACCCAACCGCTCATGAAAAGGTTAATAGGGGCTAAGCAGTTAAGCGTGTATGCCTTTGGCTCAGGTTATGATCTTGGGTCCTGGGACCGAGGCCCGCACTGCGCTCCTCGCTCAGCAGGGAGTCTGCTTCTGCCTCTCCCTCCGCTGTTCCTTGCCACTCTTGCTCTCTCTCTCTTTCTCAAACAAATAAAATCTTTTTTTTTTTTAAATGGTTAGTAGTTAAATGTATTATGATTTCTCCATACCATGGTTACATGCGATGGGCTCCTATGGAAAACTCTCCAGAACCCAACATGAAGTGCAAAAGGTTTGGTCTGTGTGCACAAGGGCTGACAGCCGCACAGCTTTTCCTGGAGGCTTGCAAAACCCCTTTAACAATGGGCACCTTCGGGAGATGGATGGGAGTTGAAGGGAGGGAGACTCATGTACTGAAATTGTTTTTCTTCTGTACCATACCTGCTTTTTCCCTAACATGTTCATTCCTACTTTTATCTCAGCAAACAACCCATTACACTTTTAAGGTGATGATCCTCTTGCTAGTTAAAGAGGTAACAAGGGGCCGACCAACCCCTGGCGGCGCACATACCCAGTCCCACCTCCCTGGCTCCACGCAGGTCGCTGCTGTATGGGTGTAGAACACAGTGGTTGACTAGAAGAACAAATTATTAAGATTTTTAAAATATAAAATGCTGACCAAATTGGAGTTCTTTGGTTTCTATGGAGCCGTAGGAAACAGGCAGGCCCGTGAGCAGTTACCGCTGGCTTGAATGTTCTCGGAGGCCTACCGCAGGCCTGTTTCTGTCCACCTGTGAAGTTGAGCTACGTGTCGCTGTGCCTGTCAGTTTCTGTTTGGGAACACTTTTGGAAAGGAATCTTTGAGATGCAAAATGACATGGTGATTGGGATTCATAATGTGAGGGAGAGGTACGATTCCAAGAAGGCTGATTCCAAGCCCGTCAGCACCCAGTCGTCATGTCCCCCATCGTCTGTGATTTTGTGTGCTGCCGTGCAAATTCCAGGATTCCGGGAAGCTCCTTGTCGGGCTTGTGAACTTTGAGCTTGCAGACTTCAGTAATACAGCGTGTAATGGACCCACTCTGTAATCTGTCTAATAGTAAACATAGCAGTTTCTTTTCAGATTCTGATTTTAGTGATAGGTTAGCACTTACCTTAATAAATTCATCTCTTCTTATAGGATATAGAATAAAGGTGTATTTGTATAGATGCTTAGTGCAGTTATTCTGAACTTTAATGCATTTGCTTTTTTAAAAAAATAAGAGCTTTCTTGAGATATAATTCACATAACCATATAATTCACTTATTTAATATATACAATTCAGTGGGTTTTAGTGGCATCACAAGAGTTGTGCAGCCATGACCATAATCAGTTTTAGAATTGTCATCACCACCCAAAGTCCCTGTAGCTATTAAATATGCTTCTTTAAAGAAGAAATCACAAAGGAAAAATCAACAGTATGATTATAGCGTAGAAAAATGTATGCCTCTAGTGTTAAATGGAAAACACAAAATACAAAATTATAATAACTACACAGAAAAATGCATAGAAACAAAAAAAGACTGAAAAAAGAAAAATTAGCTTTTAATTGCTATTTACAGACTGATTGCTATCTTTGTAGTAGCCCAGGGATCAAAGTATAAAATTAACCAAGGACTGAATGCATGTGTGTAGTTTTTAAAAACCAGTTCCCATGTAAGTGCTTCTGGAAACTTCCATCTGTTGGCAGTCTGTCTCTCCTCCCCACCTGATAACTGTACGGCGCACAGGATTCTCTGACCGTACAGATTCAGCTTCACAGTGTAGAAGCCTGGTTGCTTGTTCCTAGTTTAGTATTATTACCAGAATTGCCAGTTTCTGCTTCTGCTACCATATTAGATGACGCAAGAATCCTGGCACTTACTAGTAATGCTGCTTAGGAAAAGTTTTTGAGCCAAGAGAAAAGTTGGAGGATGCCCTTTGGAGATAGATGAAGTTCAGGCTTAGAAGAGAAGAAGGAACAGACGTCACCCCTGTTGAGAGTTCTCTTCGCCAGTTAGAGTCGGAGATGTGCTAGAGGAAGTGTCTAAGAAGCCCAGAGTAGTTTAGGGCGCCTGCTGGTGCAGTTGGTTAAGTGTCCCAACTCTTGGTTTTGGCTCAGGTCGTGATCTCAGGGTTGCGGGATCGAGCCCAGTGTCGGCCTCCACACTCAGCAGAGTTTGCTTGGGACTTTCTCTCCTCCCTCTGACCCTCTTCCCCCCCAAATAAAGAAAATCTTTTAAAAAGGAGAGGAGTAGGGACTTGTGGACTGAGTCAGGGGCAGTATCACTGTCGATCTGGAAGGTGGAAGCAGCTGGCTCACACCTTTGCAGATGTGGTGTCAGACCGGCGTCCACTCCGTGTTGCTGCACAGAGTCAAAGGTCAAGAGAAGGACACATCACGGGACTTGGGTGAAGGCGTTGAGTGCCCTGAGAATGCAGTCTTCAGAATCCGTCCGGGAAGAACAGAGGGAAAACTTGACTGTCCCCAGTGGGTAATAAGGTACAAAGACTGTCCTTGACGCTGGCCGTGTCCCGGGCCTGGGCCCGTGCTGATCCTTTGCCTTTCTGCAGGTGACCCTGCCCTCAGCATGAGCCACTGGATGTTCCATCAGCAGGCCCTGCAGGAATACATCCTCATGTGCTGCCAGTGCCCCGCGGGGGGGCTTCTGGATAAACCTGGCAAGTGAGTGCCTTCTCTCAGGGGAGGGGGGGCGTGGGAAGGGAGGTGGGGGGTGTCACTCAGGCCTACCCAGGGCTCTGCAGAGGGTAGCAGCTGCTGACCTTTAAGAGTCCGGTGTGCGGGGATGGGGTGGGGGGAGTCCCTTTGCATCTAGCTGCTTAATCATAATTAGCAATTAAAAGCTAATTCCACTGCCATCCTAGCACCCTCAGTGCCCATCCTTTCCCCATGCTTACATGCACCCCCCGCCCCAGGTAAGTCATACAGATTGCTGGTGCACAGCTTTTCTTTCCTCCCCCACTTTTTTTTTTTTTTAACTGATCTAAATAGAACAGGATACAGGATTTTAAAACCCTTGAGTGTCGTAAACAGAAATTATAATCCCCACAACTATTGCCACATACACTGGATATCTTTAGGCGCCACAGTCAAAGCAAAGGGAAATCAGATAAATCCTGTCCCCATGGCTACTGGGCTTGGACACGCCCTGCCCCTGTGGACATGCTGGGGAAGGCTCAGCTCCGGGCTAGTCTCGAGCAGTTGATCAGGAAGAATGTGTCCCATTTCCAGGCATTTTGGTAGTCTTTTGGAGAAGTATATTAACTTAGCACCAGCACCACCCTGGAGAGCCCTTTCCAGAAGACCAGAGGGAAGAAGAAGAGGAGGGACCCCGGAGGAGCCAAGCCCACAGGGACAGTTCCTGCTGTGGGCCAGGGTGGAAGGACTGGGCTTTGAGAAAGGCTGCCAGGTGGCAGTGGGACGTAGGGGTGCGTCCTGGGTCTGGATCTCTTGTGGGAGGCTGCGCCTGCGGGGATCTGTGGGGAGCAGAGGAGCCCCTGCTCAGAGGGCTTGTCCTCACCTTATCCTTGCAGGTCTCGGGACTTCTACCACACTTGCTACTGCCTGAGTGGACTGTCCATAGCCCAGCACTTTGGCAGTGGAGCCATGTTGCACGATGTGGTCCTGGGAGTGCCGGAAAATGCCCTGGTAAGGCGGGATGTGGGGTTTGACACCTCTTCTCCACAGGGTTCCCAGGACAGGGCTTACCAAGAGAGCAGAGCAGCTACTCTTGCCGTGTAGAACCCTCTGCGCATATCCTGTGCGCGGGCCTGTGAGCACACTGTCCCCCCCAGACCCTCCTGGATTCACACCTTCCCGGAGGAGCTTGTGACTCAGGAGGAAACTACCAAAAGGCAAACTCAGGCTTCCAGGTTGGGGTCCAGTCTGCCACAGAGGATCTGTGCCTTTACCCCTGCCTCAGGACCCAGACCTCTTAACCATTAGTTCCTCCAAGGGAGCTGCTCAGAGGCAGAAAGTTTCTGGAATCTGCAGCCACGCAGCACTGGCGCATAGCCTGCCGTCTTCTGGAGCCCTCAGCTGGCGTAGCGGCTCTCCCGAGAAGCTTCCAGACTACCTCTAAACGAGGTCTCCCTGAAATGCGCCTCCACGGTGCCCTGTTTGTGTCCTCCCCGGCACCCAGCACAATTTGTAATGTGTGTGTTTAACTTGTTTTTGTCTGCTGCCCCCCAAAACTGTCAGCCCCACAGGGGCCAGATGTTCAGCCCGCCTCCAGCCCTAGAGCAGCCCGGCCGCAATGAAACACCCCTGAGCCCAGACCTGAGCCTGGGACGTGACTCCAGCTAACACTGTCCACAGCTGACAAATAATGATGTCCGTGCAGACAGTCACAAAATAGCTCCCATAGAAGGAACACAGATGGCCAGGAGACGGATGGAAAGACACTCAGCCTCACTGATAAGCAGAGCAAATCGGAGTAACCGCCACTCAGCTTTTTCAAGTCTTAACAGTTTTTTCCATATTTGCCTCCCACACAAACCTTTTTCTTTCGTCTCACTACCCACCTCCCCAGCATCACCTTGTCCTCAGTTTGACGCTCGTCATGCCTGCCGGTGTCGTGCCGTCTCCGTCAGCAACACAGAGAGGGTGCGCTTTCATGCCTTTTAGAGCACGATCTGCTGCCCGTGTCCCAGGCGCCGCTTCTCTTGCCGACCCCGTGCTCGGACGTTTATCTGCGCTCGTGTGCTGCTCTGGTGTATCCATTGTAACAACTGCGGTATTCCTGGGTGCAGACGGACTGCAGTTTTCCTTCTGTGGGTTAACATCGAGATGGTTTCAGTTCGTGCTGTTGCAGACAGACTCTCCGTGTACTTTCTTGTGTTAGTTTCTCTAGGGGAGACTGGCTGGGTTGAAGAGAACACACGCTTCACCTTCACTAGACGGCGCCTCCCGCCCCCCTCGGGGTTGTTACACTTGATGCTCACACAGAACTCAGGGGCGTCGCACTGTTGTCCAACTTCTCCGTTCTGCCGTTTGATACGTGGGAAGTGGTACCTCGGTTTTATTTCTGCATTTCCCTGATTGCTAGTAAGCTTGAGCATCTTTACAGATGCCCATTGACCGTTTGTGTTGTATCTTCCGTGACTTGGCTGCCGGCTGCTTCCTTTCTTGCTGATTTGTGATTTTAATTGTTTGCCCTTTTCTCATACATTTGTTGGATTTCTCTGTGTGTTGATAGTAATCCTCTTCGGTGGTGTGTATGTAGAGAGTCTCTTCCAGTTCGTGACTTGTCTTTTCACTTTTCGTGGGTTTTTTTTCTTGCTCTTGAAAAGGAGATTTTTAATTTTATAGTGAACAATTTTATTGCCTTTTTGGTTTTTGAGGGCGTGGAGGGGAGGGATACTTAAGAAAGCTTTCCCTACCCTGAGGTCATACATCTATTTTCTTCCAAACAGTCTAAAGTTTTGCTTTTCCCTCTGGATTTTTAATTTTCTTGGAATTGATTTTTGCCTGTTGGATATAATTTTCTCTTTTTCCCATGTGGATGAACATTTCACCAGCCCCACTACTAACTGAAGTTTACAGCTCTCCTACTGATGTGAGTCCCACGTACGTCACGTACTCGAGTTTCTGTACCTAAGGTGGCTCTGTTCTGTGCCTTTGGTCTGTGTGCCTTACTGCACTGTCTTAAGCAAATCTTAAATTCAGGTAGGCAAGTCCCGTCCACTTTGTTCTTTCTACTCGAAATTGCCTTCCTATTCTTTGCTTTTTGCTTTTTCCTGTGGATTTTAGGATCAGCTTATCAAGTCCCACAAAAAACTATAATGGAATTTTTATGGGACTTTGCATTGGACTTAAGATTAATGGGAGAGAACTGACTTCTGAGGCTTTCCATTTGTGAACACGATTTTTCAGATTATCTTACACATCCTTCAGTGGTGTTTTATCATTTTCCCCATAAGAGACTAGCACATCTTTTGTTAAACTTATGCCTAGGAAATGTATAGCTTTTGTGTCTGTTGTGATTGGATTTTTCTTCCATTATATTTTGTGACTGGTTGTTAATAAAGTACAGAAATGATATTTATATTTTAATTTTGTATCTAGCCACCTTGATAAACTTACATAGTAGTTGTAATAGTTTGTAGAATCTCTTGGATTTTCTAATTAGAATGTGGTGTTATTTTAAAATGAGGACAATTTTGCCTTTTTCTTTCTGGTTCTTTTTTTTTTTTTTTTTTTAAGATATTTATTAGAGTGCAAGTAGGAGGAGAGTACAAGTAGGGGGAGGGGCACAAGGAGAGGAAGAGAGAAAATTCTCAAGTAGATTCTGACAGGGGGCTCAATCTCATGACCCTGAAATCATGACTTGAGCTGAAACCAAGAGTTGGACATTCAGCCAACTGAGCCACTCAGGCACCCCTTTCTTTCTGATTCTTAAGAGTTTTATTTCTTTTTCGTGCCTTGAGATACTGGCTAAGGTCCCCATAGAGTGCTGACTGGAGACAGTCATTGGGGGTGCTCCTATCTTGCTTCTGGTTGTAATGGGAAGGCATTTATAATTTCACCATTATGTAGGATCCTTACTGTTTTTTTTTTTTTTTAAGATTTTATTTATTTATTTGAGAGAGAGAGAGAGCACAAGCAGAGGGATGGGCAGAGGGGAAGGGAGGCTCTCTGCTGAGCAGGCAGCCTGATGTGGGGTTGGACCCCAGGATCCTGGGATAGTGACCTGACCCAAAGGCAGACCTTAATGACGGAGCCACCCAGGCACCCCTGAGGGTTTTGACAAATACTTCCTATCTGGTTAAGGATGTTATTTACCTTCTCTTCCTGGTTTGCTAGGTTGTTGTTTTGTTTCAATCATAATCTAATATTAAATTTTTTTAAAGATTTTATTTATTTATTTGACAGAGAGAGATCACAAGCAGGCAGAGAGGCAGAGAGAGTGAGAGGGAAGCAGGCTCCCCGCTGAGCAGAGAGCCTGATGCGAGACTTGATCCCAGGACCCTGAGATCGTGACCTGAGCTGAAGGCAGAGGCTTAACCCACTGAGCCACCCAGGCGCCCCTAATATTAAATTTTTTTTGAGTGCTTTTTCTGCACCTAATTTTCTCCTTTAATCAAATATGCTATTGTTAATAAATGTTCTGATGATAACCTTACATTCCCAGGATCAGCCCTTCTTGGTCATAGGACAGTGTGTGTGTGTGTGTGTATTTAATACATTGCTAGATTCAGTTTGCTAGTATTTTTTTGGCCAATATTTTTATTTAGGATTTTTTACATGATACTCAAAAGAAAAACTGATCTAAACATTTTGTTTTATTGTATTGCTTTTTCCAGTTTATATTTCAGGATAATATCATAGCCTCATAAAATTAGATGGGTATCTTCTCTTCCTGTCACCCACCCCCACCTTTTTTTTTTTTAAGTCTTTGAGAACACTTGTACAGGTTAGAGATGATCTGTTTCTTGTAGGTTGATAGCACTTGCTTGAAGAGCCATCTAGGCCTGGTATCCTGGGGCAAGAATGATGGTAGCAGAATATGCAGTTGTTTTATTGATTTAATTTATTCATATGTTTTAAAGAACTTCTTGAGTAAATTTTGAAAATTATATTGCTCTATAGAGTTATTGAGTTTATCTGTACCTTTATATGTTTTGGCATAAAGTCGCTCATAGTATTCTCTCTTAAAAGTTTTAAAACCTCGGGGCACCTGGGAGCTCAGTCAATGAGCATCGAACTTTTTGATTTTGGCTCAGGTCATGATCTCGGGTGATGAGATCAAGCCCTGTGAGGGGCTCTGGACTCAAGGTGGAGTCTGCTTGGGATTCTTTCCCTCTCCTTCTTCCTCCCTGCCCCACTCACTCTCGCTCTCTCTCTAAAATAAGCAAATAAAACGTTTAAAAAAAAAAAAAGCTTTTAAACCTCTCCTGCAGTTCTGTTCCTTTCTTCATTCTCCCCAAATGGAAGAGTCCTGAATACTGGCCCCCAGTTGTACTCTGTCTTAGACCCAGAGTTTCTGTTGGGTTTCTGTGAGGGAGTGGAATAATATAAAAGAATTTAAAAATGGCCTGACACATTTACTGCACCATAGGGTTGTGTTCCTTTTTCAGTATTACAAATGTAAATACATGGTGATTGTTTTAATAATTGGAATATATATAAAAGTACAATTAAGAAAATTTAAAACAATCACATCACTATTCCTATTTGGGTGTATGTCCGACTTCTGCCTATAAATCATATCTATGAACACATTTTCGAAAAGTTTAGGATAACGTGCATACCATTTTCCTCCATAAGCATTTGCCCATCATTACATATTTTGAAAGCATGTTTTTAAATGGCTACATAATAGTCCTTTGTGTCCCACGTAGTGTTCAATGTTTTTACTAATATCTTGTCATTGGACATCAGGGCCTTGTGGATGGATCTCCCTGGGTGTCTCTGATGAGTCCTCCTTCTGATAAATGCTTACAAGTGCATTGAATTTAACGGCTTCCAGGCTGTGCCCATTCCCAGGGACCACTGGGGCTGCTAACTGGCCTCTGTCCTTCTCTTTGCAGCAGCCCACTCACCCTGTATACAATATCGGACCAGATAAGGTGATCCAGGCCACCATGCACTTTCTGCAGAAGCCAGTCCCCGGCTTTGAAGAGCGAGAGGACGAGGCACCAGCACAGCCTGCCACCGCCTAGAAGACAAGGCTCCCATGGCTCTCTGTTCACCCACCTCCCCGGTCAGACCAAGGTGTATACATTTCGATACGTACCACATTCTGTGCTGCATAAGCCTTGGCCACTATGGGGCTGTGGTCCTTTGTCCTTTCCTGTCAAACAAAACAAAACTGATGGCTCTGGGTTTGGAGAACATAGTGGCGTGTTTTTTTAAAAAGTCTTTCCACCTCTGTCAAACCAAAAATCTGTCAGCCCGCGTGGCACCTGGACCTGGCTCTGGCCTGGCCTGGGTTGTTGGGGAGCGATGTGCCCTGGGCAGAAGCAGCCCTTGCCACCAGCTCTCCAGCCTGGACAGTGGTACTGAAACGAACAGCATCTATGAGTCACTGCTGCCCCTCCCCCCCCCCACCGTCCCTGGACGCCACCCTTAAGTCACCAGGACGGTGCTGTCCTGCAGGTGGAAATAAGTGCTCTGTGCCAAGGGGGAGGGGGAGCTTTGGTCCCATCAGACTGAATTCTCTAGAAAAAATCATGGTGGGACTTCACTACGAGATGCCCAAGGCTGCAGGGGAAGGGAGCCGGGGGTGGGGGAGAAAGGTCTCCTTGGGTTGTGAGCTCCTGCCCCTCTGCCTGGAGAACCGAGCCACACTCTCCCCAGGCCCCCCCGATGGGTGCGCAGGCGCTTTGCTTCAGCCACCTGGGCGGTGACTTTGACCCAGGAAGCCAATTATGAGTGGAAATGAACCTCTAGCTCCGTTCTGCGCCCGAGGAAGCAGCCCCAGTGCGCACCCCTCCCCCGCCCCATCATGTGAAAACCCCCTTTGTGGCCCTTCTGCGTGTTTCCATCTCCCATCAGACTCCCAGCCCGGCCCCCTCAGAGATAGTGTTGTCTTCTCTCATCCCAAGTATTAATGCTACTAAGTCTTTCACCTTAATTTGACTCAGGATTTATTCACGTCCTGCCCATGCTGGGCTCCCAGACATAAAATGAAGTGCTCGGTGGGCCGGCTGCTGCCGAGGCCGGAGCCAAGGAACCCTGGCCGAGGCAGGGCGAGGGGCCGCCCCATGTGCTCAGCCTGTCCGGGCCTCTGTGGCTCACAGGGAACCCTTTCTCAGTCAGCGGGGTGTCGAGCCGGGCCGTCTGTCCACTGCTGCAGTCCCAGCAAACTCCGTGTGGCTGACCTGGCCTTCGTAAGCAGCCGTGGACTGCGGGCCGGCAGGCGCTCAGAGATGCAGCATGAGGCCCCTCTCAAAAACTCTGCCTTTTGCTGCGTCAAATTCCCTATTGCTTTGGCGGATTGGGCTGTGTATTACCTCCTTGAAATAATAAAAGAATGACCTTTTCAATGATGTCTCTCATTTGTGACTGGTACCGAGAAAATTCCCTCAGAACGTCCAGTGTTGGGAGTTACTGAAGGCTGTTCGCGGATCGCTCGTCTCCTGTGTGCAGGGTTCCAGACCCTGCGTGTGAGCGAAGACAAGCGTCTGGCTTGGGCTCCACCTTCAGTCACGTCCTCCAGTCGAGGCCCCTGCGGACCCAACGCACAGCGGGAGAAGCTCTGTCTTTCCCAGTCTCCCCAGAGCAATTTGGTTTACTCCCCAGCACTCTGCACCGTGTCTCATGGTCTGTGTCTGTCTCCTCCCTCTGACTCCGAGCAGGGGCTGTGCTCCGAGTCCTAAGGCAAGCACTTAGCCACAGGTGGGGGTGGTCGTCCTGACCAGGGGCAGGGGGCTGCCACAGGAACACGAACAGGCCGGAGTCCTGCGGTCACCTGGCTTTCCTCCAGGGGTGAGGAGAGGGTGTCCTCCTCACGGAATATAATCCCTGTCCCTGTGCTGTCATTGCCCGGGTAACAGCTTGGGCTACAAAGCAGCGTGAGGAGAGGCATGCTGGCCATCACCTTAAGGAAAGGTCAAACCCTCGCATGCCTGGAGCCTCACACGGTATTAGGGGTTGGGTTGCAGTAATGGGTGTGGTTAAGAGACCCAAGGGATTGCTCGGGTGTGAGCTGGCTTTACGATACCCAGGCAGGAGGGTGTGTGCTGGCCCAGGGGTAGGTGAAGTGTGCCTCCCAGAGAAGAGAGGGTCGTTTGCTGGCACTCTTTTCTCTGGGCTTTATACTGGCATAATCATGAGACTCCCTTCCTGCTCCCAGTTGGGTCTGGAGGATTTCCTGACTTTGACAGCATTCAAGGGAGTGCTGGACAGAAATTCTCAAATGTATCATGTGGCTCCTTAAGTAGAAGGCACTGATGTTACATTCAACGTGGGGTCCATCAGTAAAGAAATACAAAGCTACCACAGATGTCTATATCCAGATGGGCTCCAGCTTCCCCCTTGAGCCCCATATAAGTCGGGCAGCCTGCTAGATTCTCCTGTGAACAGAAGGGGAGCCTCCTAGATAAGCAGACTTCCCTGGGAAAACAGTACGAGTCAACCATATTCCTACACTGCCTTCTGTTGGTGGCATCGTTTCTGAGTTAGAAACCACCCGTCGGATTCTGGCCACTGTGTTGGGGGCAGGGCAGTCCTATCCCTGATGAAGGCTCCTTCTCATGAAGACTTCACACAAAAGCATATGCCATAATATTAACAGCTCCACGATGGCCTTCCCTTGAGAACCAGCCTTAGATCTCAGCATGCAGTTTCCTGGTGATTGAACTTAGCAGAGATGGAGGCTAGGAACCTCTGGCAAGGTGGCTGCTCCTGTGACCTTGGCTATTTCATTAATGTTAACTTTCTATGCCAGACTTGTGGCAGGAGCTTCATAGGAGGAAGAGTAGAGCCCCCAGTGCCCTCTATGGTTGGTAGAAGTGGA
This sequence comes from Mellivora capensis, assembly GCA_004024625.1. Taxonomy (NCBI): domain Eukaryota; kingdom Metazoa; phylum Chordata; class Mammalia; order Carnivora; family Mustelidae; genus Mellivora; species Mellivora capensis. The sequence goes on along the minus strand of PISX010005699.1, from coordinate 47,368 downwards.
ATCCGTTGGCATCAGATATAAGATGCACAGATCCCAGTGCTGCCATTCTGTTATGAAGAGCGAGGAGGTTGTCTGGTCTTCCCACCAGCTTGCCACTAATCCTACCTCCTTGTGGAAGGAGGCCGCTGGGCTATCTGCAGGAATTCTCCAGTAGCTTCGGCATCCCAACTCCAAGGGAAGGGTCATGGTCTGGGACAGGGAAATGAATCTTTATGTCTGGATGCTTTCTTAGGACCTGTGTGGTCAGAACGATGCAGAGACCAAATATTAACAAAGATGTGGGATGGCTCTCATTCTCTGTCTGGGCTAACTTCAGTTCGATGAAAACTTGCTTTCCTAATGCTCGTGCTCAGACCTGAGGTTAATGATACAGAGGTCTGTCATGGAGATCGACTAGCTGTGGCATCCATTTGGGAATGCAGGCCTTCAGCTGAGGTGGAAGTATTTGCTACTATTTTATTAGTCTACCATCTAAACCAGGGAGCAGCAAATTTTCTCTGTGAAGTGCCAAATACGAAATTTATTTAATTATTTATTTATTTTTAAAGATTTTATTTATTTGACGGAGATCACAGGTAGGCAGAGAGGCAGACAGAGAGAGAGGAAGGGAAGCAGGCTCCCTGCTGAGCAGAGAGCCCGATGTGGGGCTCGATCCCAGGACCCTGGGATCATGACCTGAGCTGAAGGCAGAGGCTTTAACCCACTGAGCCACCCAGGCGCCCCCAAATACTAAATATTTTAAGCTTTGCAAACAACTACTCAGTCTGCCCTTGGAGTGCAAAACAGCCACAGACTTCATGAAAACAGGTGGTGGGAGAGATTTGGCCAGGTGGGCTGTACTTTGCTTCCCCCTGATCTAGGCTAAATCCCATCCGTGTTCATTCAGCATTCTTCCACATCTTTCATGGCCGAGATGCTTTCCATGTAATGCAAGTCTCAGATGACAACCCTGCTTGGTAAAGTTTGTACCAAAGATTCCAGACATCCACACGCACCGTTCAGGGATTCTACTGCCTTTGAACAGGGAGGAGAATTGTATGATTTTAGACATGGTTACAAGCGGCTTAAAGTGAAGAGGAAATGTGTTGACTCACAGAGACGTCCAGGAATTAGCCTGGCTGTATGGCTTCGGTAGGTTTCTCCCCCTTTCTCCATCTTTCTGTATCAGCTCTACTCTCGGGCTCTCTCCATGGGAGTGTAAAATGGCGGCAGCAATCGCTCCAGGCCTTGTCTCCTCTTAGGGTGAAGTTCTGCAGACGAGCAGCTGGCACCGGCCCAGTCTTCCTTCCTGGCAAGTGTCACTGCGTTTCATGGGCTTTGATCAAGCCAAGTACCTTTCCGAGAAGCGGTCTCGTGGCCAGGAGATTAGAGGGCACTGACTGACCTAAGTCTTGATCACATGCTTCCCCCCATGAGTGGGAAATGCGGTTCCATCAGAAACATATAGTCTAAGCATGGGGAAGGAATGAAGCCCCAAATGCAAATTAGGGTTGTAGCCAAATGGAGGGACATGGATGCTAGGGAGACAAATCACCATTGCTCTCTACAACAGCGGATTACTGGGATGGAAACCTGTGGTGGACATGGTTGGCATCCATTCCTCCGCTCCACAACTGTGGCGGCCAGTAGGCTTGTGTGGATTTGATTCCCTTCCTACCTCCAGGTCCAGGCCCCGATTGGCCTAAGCCAGTCGTTTTAACCCGTCCCTCTTTGCTTCAGTAATTTGTTCACATCTGGCAATAACCCAAGCTGAAGCCAGTCAGATGGTTTGTCCCAGCCTCAAGGATGGCTGCGGGGCTGAGCACGTGGCCTGAAACAGACCTGAGAGAGAGAAGCCCTGGACGTTATATGATGGAGGAAAAGCACCTCTCTCCTGTGAGGAAATGTGTGGTCTGGGACTCCGACAACCATTTTCCTACCTAGAAGGAAGCCAGTCTTAGAAGCAGCACACGCAGACTCCCTGACTTACTGAGAAACATGGCCAGAACCCTGAGCACATTGCTCCTGCAGCTTGCCTGGTCTCTGGCTTTTCCAGCTATGTGAGCCAACCTGAGTTGGATTTACTATTCCTTGCAACCAAAAGCATCCTAAAATATATGAAACTCTATCCCATATCAGCCCCTGGGGCATCAAAGTCCTTATCTGCTGAAGGACACTGACCACCCTTGCCACATCCACCCAAAGAATAACCCCTAAGAGAGTTCCTCCTGATCTCCTGCCTTGTCTCATTTGATCCTTGACTCAGCCTCATAAGGTGGGTGAGGCAGGTGGATTATCTGCATTTTATAGCTGTAGAAGCAGGGCAGAGTGCTTCAGTGAATCACCCGTGTTTGTTAGCTACTGAATAGTGGAGTCTGAACCTGACCCCAGATTCGCTGCCTCCCAGCCCATGTGTGTCCATCCCCCTAGGTGTTTAAAGGAAGGTGAAATGGGTGGTCTCAGGAATGGGGGCCAGAGCTAAATACACATGGGTTACCTCCAGGGCCGGACGACTGAGACTGCAAATGCCTGTCCCCATCTTTTACCAGGACGAGGACGGTGACAGCCAGCAGCAGCAGCAGGCTCACCTCACCCTTCTAAGCCACCTCCCACTCTGCCAAGTCCCTGGCATAGAGCGATGCTCCCCGCACCACAGTGGTGCCACCCCAAGTGCAGAGTGTGACACCGAGTGACTCCCAAGCAAGGTCGTGGTGAGTCAATCTTTCTGGGAGCAGACTGCAGCCCTGAAGACAGCCCGCCCTCCACCGCCTGGCCCAGCCCGCCTAACTGGTTCCTGGACATCCTCTTTCACTTCCCGGCAATAACCTCGCCTCTGCTTTCTACCAGCTGGTGCAGAGGCTCCGAGAACGAGGCCAGGTGGCCGATGTTCCCCTCCCACTTCTTGGGTACATCCAAGAACAACCAGGCAGGCGGGGACAGAGTGCTCGTCGCCAGCCCAGCTTCATGGAAAACTTCCCCTGCCCTCTGCCCCTCCTGCATAAAGACGACTCCTGCAAAATAAAAAGAACACATTTTATAAGATAACCTTTTTATTTTAGGATAGTTCTGGATTGAGGGACAAATTGCAAGGATAGTAGACAGAGTTCCCATAGACCCCTTAAGCTGGTTTCTCTATCGTTAGGGTCTTGGTATGGAATATTTGTCACACGAATGAGCCAGTATCAATACATTACTACTAACTAAAGGCCATAGTTCAGTTAAATAACGGAATTTTTACCTGATCCCCCTTTTCTGTCCCAGGATCTCACCCATGATACCTCATTACATTTAGTTGTCAAGTCCCTCCTCAGTCTGCTCTTGGTTGTGACAGATTCTCAGACTCTCCTTGTTTTGTATGACCTTGACAGTTCTGAGGAGTACCGGTCAGGTATTTCGTTGTGTCCCTCTGCTGGGATTTCTGTGAAAACCAATACACTGGGGCTGTGGGTTTTGGAAGGAAGGCCCCAGAGGCAGGCGCCCTGTCTTCACATCCCCTCAAGGGGCTGTGTGTCCGCACGGCTCCTAGCCTTGGGCACCTGGCTGAACATTGTGTGTCCGGTTACCCCTCTGTGAGAGTCTTTCTTCCCCTTTCCAGACTGTCCCCTTTAGTAGGAAGTCCGTGTGCCTGGCCCACGCCGCAGGAATGGAGTTCTCCCCCACACCCTTGAAGGTGGAGCATCTACATAAATTATTTGGAATTTTTCTGTGGGAGGTTTGTCTTTTCTCATTTATACAATCATGTGTGTCTATCAGTATGGACTCAGGAGTATTGATTTTATACTCTGGTTATGTTCCATACTGTGTTGTTTATTTTATTGTTTACATTGTTCTGGCTTTGGTCATTAACTCTCTCAGCTGGTTCCTGTGTCCCTTTGACGTCTCCACACTTCATTACTTAGAAAATACTAAAAAAAAAAAAATCATTATCATGTATTTTGCCATCCCTTTTCTTTCAAGAAGTATGGCATGTTGATAATCGTTGACACTGGATAATGGGTATATTAGGGTTCGGTATACTACTCCCTCAATCTTTCATATCATTCGGTTCTTTCCAGAATAAAAAGTATCGCAAGCCAGTGTGCTTGGATGTGAGACTTCATGTTGTCGTCTGCTATACCTGTGATGGCCTGGGCGGATGGGACAAAGGTGGTGACAAGAGCCGAGGCTGTCGGCTCCCAAGTCAGAGTAGGCTAAATGTCACAGCCTTGTCGAGGGCAGGGCCAGGGGACCCTGGGACTGCGGGGGGCTCTGTCCCCCAGGCAGGCTGACCAGTGCCTGGCAGGATAGTGTGGGGGTCGTGCAAGGCGCACCCCTGGAGCGTGATAACAATGGTGATGATGGAATGATCTGGGAAGCGCCTGGGAAGGCTGATGCTTTGCTGGGCTCCACCATCTTGTCTCTCCCCTCTCTTGGGAGCAGTGGCTGCCACAGCCTGGTACCAAGGAAGTTAGTAACTGTGGTGGAATGGGCAGAAGGATCCTGTCCATGCAGAGTGGAGGCTCTGGCCCACCTTCCCTTCACCCAAAGCCTCCACGTGGCACTTGTGGGGAGGGAGGAAGGCAGGCACACCAGAGCCTGGGAAGCGAGGGTCTGGCCCTGTCCCTCGCCCCTCTGCACACCAAGTCTCTCTCGTGGAGGGCTCGGCTTCACAACTCCTTCAGCATCTGGAGTGTAGACGTGTACCCTGTGCCACGTGTTCAAGTCCAGTCTCTACCTCCTCTGAGCTTCCTGAAGGGAGGGCACGCACTTCCTCAGCTGCCCTGAACATCCCCAGCGCCTGCCATAGTGCTGGGCTCAAGATACATGCTGCTCACAGCCCCGGGGCTGAACTCCTCCAGAGGCAACCACAGAACTGGCCAACAAGTGCACAGGAACGCACGTGTGCCAGATGTTGGGGTCCCTTGGCATGCCACCTCTGTGTGCGGAGAGTAACCCGTGGGAGGCCAGGTACTGTGATAGTGAGGAGGCAGCAAGTGTGAGACCAGGCCCTGGCCTCGGAGGAGCTGCCAGCTAGAAATGCCCACCGAAGTTCCCAGCGGCCCTGTGCCGAGTGGCCAGTCTTGGGCTCCTCTCCTGGGTGGGAGACCTAGTTGAGTTGTTTGAACCAGAGTTCCTCTACCTGAAGTCTCCCACTGGCCTTGTGGTAGGTATTTGCTGTGGACGTGACATTCTTCTCTTGGCTGGCCGGCCTTGCTGTGGCCTTTGGCCGCAAGCCAGCAGCCACTGTCCTTTAGCCCCAGACCTGCCCTGCCAGCTGTGAGCTGTTGATGGCACTGGGAGATAGGAAACAATGAAGCTCTCAGACATGTGCGTGGGAGCCCCGCTGCCAGCTGGCCTCCTCCAGCTGGGGGTGACTGAGGGTGTAGGTGGCACATCTGCACACCCATTGGCTTGTTTCTTGACCCAGACTCTGCATGGCACACTGGGCCCTTGCAGGAGCCAGCTTATGGAGTATGTACCCTTCTCAGCTGGCCTGCTATGGTAGCTGTTAGTTTCTGTTTCTCTTGGCAGGACGCTCAAACCCTCATCACGTTCAGCACTGGAGTGGAAGGTTCTGGCACAGATTTCTTAACATTGGATCCTTGATTTTTCTTCCCTGCCACCCCCTCTGGCCATTAATTTACTGGGAAAAAATTAACAGAGACTGTGCTGGACAGTTTTGCTCGGAGAAGGCTATCGGTATACAAGGGCCCCACTTCTGCCACGGACACAGAGGAAAACAACCCTAAATGGGGCCTGGCAGACAGAACAGGTCTGCTGGTGCAGCTGGCACCCAGCGTAGGGCATGGGAGGGAGCCTGTCCAGCTGGTTGTGAACTGTCCAGGGCCACCTGTTGGGCTCTCTTCTAGACACGCCCGTCCCGCTGGGTGTGTGTGCATGCACAAGGTACACACACGTCAGCCAGCATGAGCATGAGCTAGGTCCTGGGGTCTAGTCATCAGACCGCATGGAGAAAACAGGCTAGTCTGTCCCCACCTCACCTCTCCAGGCAGCTCAGCTCAAGGGGCCCCCGGGAGGGAAGGCTGAACAAGGGCTCAAGCACTATGGGAAGCAGGCCTGGGCAGGACAGAGCCAGAGGGCACGTGACAGGCTTGCAGGATTCCTGTGCAGGGCCCAGCACGGGCCACCAGCGGTACAGAATCCAAAGTAAAGCCAGGATGGAACACAGGGTGAAGGAACCAGTATGGTAATGGTTCATGGCTCTGATCCAGCTAATAAGGGTGTATTTCATTTCCCAAGTCCAGAGTTTTTCAAAAGGTAGTAAGACTTTGGTCTTGCTTGAGTTCCATCAGAAATCAAGTAAAGCCTATCTGTTACCACCCTTTTGTATTCAATCTGTATTTATTTCCTTTCTTTTACTGATTAAAATGAAATGCACTGTAGGATGGGTTTTACTCGCTCCATGTTTCAATGAAACTCTAATGGTTGCACAGCCCAGGACAGGACCTAGGAACTACTAACATGTGAGTACTTACCGAGTGCCAGGCACAACTGAGGGACTGTCACACTTACGCCTTATAATGGCACTTTGTGCTATCGCTGTCCTCCTGTTCTGCCTCAGGAGACCAGCGCAGTGTCATCCAGTGCTAATCCAGGAGGCACACTCAAAGCCGGGGGCCTAACCCATCAGGCACTAGCTTGGAAGCTGCCAGGCTCCTGGCCCCACCAGGACCCTGATGAAGCCATAAGGACACTCACCAGCTGGTGGCGATCCCTTTGCCGGGAGGGCCTCCAGAACTCAAGTGGGGGCCTGCCTGATGCCGTCATTCCAGCCCTGTGCACACTTCAGCCTGCTTATCCAAGCTCGGCCAGGAATGGGTTATTTGGCCAATTTGATTTCCACCTCAGGAATTCAGTAAATATTTTTTGTTTACCCCCTTCCCAAGGAAAGCCTGGCGCTGTATTAATTAAATTAGTCCATGCCTTAATAACCCCCCCCCCCCAGAAAGACATTCTGTCTTTGCTCATTCATGACCTAGCAGGGCTTCCGAAGGGCCCCAATTCTCACCGTGGTTTTTCCCATTGTACGGCCAAAGCAGAGGCCGGCAAACTCCTACTCCCCACCTGGGTTTCCTCCTCAGACTAGCGAAACTGTTTGGAACCAAGAAAGGCTCTAGTTTCACGCTCCCGGAGGCTGTCCATAGCAGAGCCTGGCTAACAGGTCTGAGACAGCCTTGCTCCGGCTGGCCTAGAGACCTGCCTAACAACCAGAGGACAGCCAGTGTGTGATATGGGGACAGCCATGGGTGCGGCCCCACACCATCACCCATGCTGGGGGCTTCGAAAGCGGGCGGCTAGGCAGCCCTCAAGAGGGTGAGAGCCCCACTGGGAAAAGGTAAACGCCATCAGGGCAGTCCTATCAAGCTCATGGCTTACCAAGCCCCTTTCCTTTCCCCCATCTTTCTCCCAAGTGCAGCCTTAAAGGGCCTGACCTCACACCCACTTTGCTAATTCAGCTCAGCTGTTGTCTCACATTTCCTCCAATAGCTTGTTGTTCTCTGGATTATTTTACTTTTGAGGGTCAAAGCTGAGTGCATGAGAACCAGTGGGAGAGCCTGTTGAGCAGATGGACTCTGGGTGTTGGGCCATGGTACACTTTAGGTCAGAGAGACAGGCGCCCAGAAACCCTTTCAACAAGCACCCTGGGCATGGCTCAAGGACCCTGCTCTGAGTAACACCACCATGGGCAGCACACCACGTGTCCAGAGTTCAGAGATGCCAAAGAATAGCAGGAGGAGGGAATGGCAGAGCCTTGCTTGGGCTGACAGCAGATCTAAGGACCCCACAGGTGCCTCTTTAGTTTTAAAGAGTATGTCAGTCCAGTCCTAGGGTCCCCTTGCTATCTCTCTATTCACCCTGTGTTGTAAGGGCAGGGCATATCTCAGGCGTGGGAAGTATTTGTGGGATACCGAGATGTCCGCTCTCACGTACTCCAGGGAAGGCTGGTTGCAGGAGCTGGATTTTTCCATCTTAGAGTCAGCCCTGGTCACGTGCCTTGGGTAGATAATGACAGCTGGCACCTGGCTGCTCACTAGGGCCTGAGGTCAAGCACATTGTAAGCATTATCTCATTTAACCCTCACAGCCACCTTATGAGGCTAGTACTGTTATTATCCTCGTTTTATGGATGGGGACACTGAGTATGGGTCAAGTGGCTCCCCTGAGATGAGCAGCCACTGTCAGAGCCAGGATTTTGAATTCAGGCAGTCTGACTTCAGAACCCAAGCATAAATCACTCTATTATTAGAAACAGAGTTGTTCTCCGCAGTCCTAGGTCAGGGCTCCATCTCCACTCATCCACTCGGTCTTATTTTTCAAACCTTTCCCAGTTAAGATGGTAGCTCTGAGCTGAGGTAACTCTTTGCTGAACTTATAGCTACTCAACATACGGGATCTACATATTAAGAATTTAAAAAACTGGGCCGTTTAAAACACCCTTGTACTTGGGGCAATCGTAAAGGTAGGAAAATATCAAGCTTACCATTGCAAGAGAGAAGGAGGTGGCTTTCTACAGGACCCTTGGTGAGGCTGCCTGCTGCAGCGACCAGGCATGTCACCAGGTTCCCCGGCGTTGTGCCGCCTGCCACAGCGCAACGACTCGCTGTGAAAGCGACCCAGGGTGAAGACTTCGGTGTCCTGGGGGATGCATACCTTGGCATCCTAGACAGACGAGAAGGAACTTGGCCCTGACTTTCATTTGTCCTCTTCAGTGAGCACAACTTCCATCCTGGGTCTCCTACCTTCTCTTCTTTTCCAGGCAGCTGCTGCCAGTGCCACCTGCTTTCTTCCATCACAGCATGCAGTCAGGTGGCTCAGATCTTCTCAGGAACTAGTAGCCTCCTACCTGGGCCCTTTTCTTCCAACTGGCTTATTGAAATTTTGAGAAGCTGAAAACTCAAGCTGTTGTCCAGTCAATATCCTGGAGCCAGGGCTGGCTCTCTGCTCCACTGCCCTCCTCCCCGTGGCGCGCCTCGAGCGTGCCCAGCTGCACCACTCCTTCCACCTCAAAAACACGGCTTCACCTGCAGTTGTTCCCGAAGCCCACCCCTTCCTAGCCAGCTGTGTAGATTTGTAATTAAGGCCAGACATACAAAGAGATATAGTAAAGGGCAACAAAAAAGAAGAAAGCACGCGACCTTTGAGGACTTATTAAATCACCTGACTTCATTCCCATTTTCTTCTTCTTAGTATCTTTCCTATCTTGGGAAGGAGTGTGTTTAATAAATGGGATGCTGTTCTCCCAGCATCCTTGTTTTCCTAGTTGCAATCATGTTTTGATCATGCTCTAAACTGCCTGTTGTAGAGACATGGCCTACCTATCGACTCCCATTAACCAAAAAGAGATCCTCTGAACTTGACATCCGGTTGACAGGAGCCCGAGCACTGCCATTCTAAAGAGAGGGACAAATCAAAGAACTGATTTAACTTCACTCCCTCCCTTGGTCTGGGAATAGCAGTTTCCTGTCAGCCAGACAGGAAAACCAAAGCTGAGCTGTGCTCTAGCCATAAATTCTCTTCCTTTCAAGGTGAAACAAGTTCAGGCCAGTGTTGGTTGCTAGGCTGAGTGGGCCAACATGATGCTGTTGAACAAGCCTCCTTTACCTCCAGCCCTTGACAGCTCCTCTGCTGCCTCCTCTTATCGTGATGGAACTCCCTAGAAACGCAAAGGACCTAGACATTCGTTACCAGGAGAAGTCCAAACCCATAGCTCTGGGCTACCAATTCCCCAAGCACCATTTATTTAGCAGGAACTGCCTCTAGAAATGCTCTGGATAACCCCACCCCTGCTGAAACTTTAAAAGCTGCTATCCAATGAGCAAAGTCACCGCCACTGGCTTACCCATCCCCTGGCCTGCCCAGCTGAGCTGAGCCCTTACAACAAGGGGCTTGCTGTGACTTCCAGGAGCTCCAGATTCTGCAAGCCCACGTAAGTGACTTCTGCTCTTCTCTCAGCTTTCCCCACAGGCCCCATAGCCTCCAGAAGGCCCCTCCCTTAACCATCTTGGCCTGTGCAAGGGCAAGAAGACACCACCACCAAGAAGGATAAAATAAGTTTTTATTTATAGTCTTATAGTAAAGGGGAAAGCCTTTAACTTGCAAGACAATTCTTGGGCAGTATGTACAACATACTTTTTATTTCCATGGAATGGAATCAAACACGGACTGAGACTACAGAGTACACACTAGAAATCAGCAAATGCCAGGAACGGAGTAGGAAAAAGACAAAGAAATGAGGCCTAAACACACAAAACCCTTCACTGGGATCTGCTGACCGCAGCCAGGACCAGGGCTGGATCACACGATGGGAACAGGTTCCAGGACAGGTGAGGGCAGGGAAGGGTCCGCACTGGGGGGCGGGTTTAGTACCAGGTAAATTGCTCTTGGTATTTACATACAAAATCAGTTGGCTCTATTTCTTAGAAATACACACGGAAAGAAAGGAAGATTTGATCATTACTTTATGAATCTGTCGTTTTGCAATACCGACATCATCAGAAATAGGGACAATTCACTCAGATTCAAATTTCAGTAGCAGGAAATAAATATCAAAACATCATCACTGGCCCTCAATACAAAACCTCTCCCCGACCCGATCCTCCCTCCTTGTCCCACCCCCTACCACCCCTTGGCAGCTACCACTTCACTGTTGCCCGCTGTCCCCCCAACACACCACACGGGTGTCACGCGGCCCTACCTAAGGCTGGCTGAGAGAGGCAGGAGCGAAACAGGCCAAAGACGGGACTGCAACTCTGTCCCCCCTTGTTTTTATACCACAGACTTCTTCAAGGATCTGGTCTTTTAACAGGAGCGATAAATAGCTTTTTGGAAAAAAAAAAAAAAAATCCTTAAAAAGAAGGGGGATTAATTCTGATTACTCCAAACCGGTCATCTTCTTAAAGTAGAGCAGTCCACAGATTCACAAAGTCTATCAAACGGAGGTGAGGGCGGCCTGGGAGGAAAGGCCTGGGAGGGGCAGGAGTCCTCCGGGCAAGTGCCCAGCAGGGCTGGAGGAGCTGGTGGCCGGTTGGGACATCATGTGCTCAGAGGTCCGGCCGGCCGTCTGTCCTCCATAGAAAAAGCTGCCAAGTTGGGGTGTTTTGGTTTAAAAATTCCTGGTGGGTACAGGGAATCCCTGAAGGGAAACATTTAAAAAAAAAAAATGTGGAAATGGGGAAGGAGAACGAGAGCTGTTGTCCAAGAGCTTCTACGTAAAAATAAAATTAAAAAAAAAAAAGAGAGAGAGAAAGAGGGGAAAAAAAAAAGTCTCTTAAATGGTTGTGAGGGTTCTAGGGATGAACTGAAAGAAGGATGGGACGATGGAGGAGACAGACAGTTTGTATTGCTGGCCTGCCCCGTGGAGCTTAGCTGGCCTCCATCCGGAGCTTCTTCCTGCTTTGGGGCTCTTCGGGCTCTGACTCCGAGCTGGAGTCCGAGCCTCCATCGAAGGCAGAGATGGTGCTGCCCTTGGCGTTGGTGTAGAGGCTGTTGTCTGAGGAGGGGTAGTTGGTCTGCAGTTGGGCACTCGACCTCGCCTTCTCCAGTGCACGGACTGAAAGGCAACCAAGCAAGCAGGTTACAGCCTTCTGGAGACTGGGGGAGTAACCAAGTCTCAGCTCAGGGTCCAGCCTGTTATTCCGAAGGGCTTGCCGGCCCCTGAGGCTCAGGGTGGCTCAGAAGTAACACCCTTCTGGTGGCTGTTCCACCCACAGGCTTCATTGCCCTCCTCCTTTCCCAGCCAGACCCAGGGGCCCGGTGGACATGGCCAGCCACTCTGCAATGCCACCCAACCCTAAAGAGAAGGCTTGTGATGTCACCGTCCTGCCATGGAAGCCGAGCGTAGAGACAGGAGCATAAGCTCCCTGTGGGACCCAGCAGTGCAATGACAGAGGAGAAGCTGGCTTGGCCATGCCAGGCTCCACAAGAGTGTGAAGGCCACACAACAGCAGGAAAGGATGACATAGGATGTGTCAGCCAAAGAAAAGGCTTGGCTTAGCTCTCTTGTACGAGATCCACTTGGAAAGACAAGCTGGACACTTGGAAGCAAGTCACCAATACACACAGAATACCTGGGCCTTTCGACATGTAGCCCCTACATGCAGGCTGCTTGGCCCAGTAACCAACCCGCTGCCGCCTCCCACTGCCCGTCCCTTGGGGTTCAGCTCATCTTGAGCCTGGAAGGTCAACCCATTTATTTTATCTTATTTTATTTTATTTTATTTGAGGTGTTCTAACCCAGGTGGTTACTTGCATTTCCTTTTACTTGCATCTTCCATGAGGGAGGAAGAGAAGTGAATTCCCCAGGAACAAAGAACTTGATCAGCTCTCGCTTTCCCCTGTGGTTGTAGGAAAAGGCGGGTGTGAGCATTGGAGAACAGCATGGGCTTGGCCCATAGGCTGCCCTGATTGGACTACCATTGACAATGGGGAGGGCTCACTGTCCCTGGACACCTGGAGTTTCTGGTACTTACACAGCACACTCCAATCCAAGGACCTCAAAGCTCTTTTGAGACACCTGATGCCAGGTGTGACCCCTACTGCAGGCAGAGCACCTGAGCCCCAGGAAGGGGAGAGATCAGGTCAGAAAAAGTCTCCAAACGTCCAACCCCTGGACTCCACTGTTCCCTCACTGGCGGCTCAGGTCCTGCCTCAGGATGGTTCTAACACTCTACTATTCAGCCCAAGAAGCAGGCCGCAGCTGCTTATGAGCACGCGCTCTGTAACTGGTTCTGACTCTGCAGGCCCAGGTGCGAAGCGCTGACCTGGCCAGAGCACAGCAGGGCCAGTAGCCCCACCAGCTCAGGGGCTCACCTTGCTGCTCCAGGAGAGCATTCTGCCGCTTGAGGTCATCAATATCTTGCTGGTGTGTGTGGTTTTTCCTTCGCATATACTGGATATACTCTGTGGCTTTGTCTAGGATTTGGGCCCGGGATGCCTGTTGCAATAGGAGAAAAAGCAAAAAGAACAAAATAAAGACCTAGTTCAAGCAGTGAGGAAACCACGCCTTTCTGTGAGAGCACACAGGGGAATGGCAGCAGGAGGGTGAGGCGGGACAGGGCTGCGGCGGCGCCAGGAACTGCGGAGGAGGAGCCTGCTCTTTGCCAGGCAAGGTGTCGAGTGCTGTATGTGGCTTACCTCGCAGCAGCGCTCTCTGGGAGGTAGCTCCACCAGGAACCCAAGGCTCAGAGAACTTTACTGGTTTATTCAAAGTCACCAGCTAGATAGTGGCAGAGCCTGGAATCAAACTCGGATCCATCTGACTTTTGAACTTGAACTCCTCCCATCCCCTCTGAAGTTCTTTAGGCTGCTTTCAAGTCTTCAGCCTGGCTACGTCTGAAAACATTAAAATACTACTTAACCGAGAGCTGACGCTACCCGCTCTCTACTAGGGAGTGATAATGGGCAGCTGGGCCAGAAAAACAAGAGCAAGACCTCGGGGGGATCGAGCTCAGAACTGGAGTAGGTATAAAGCTTTTCATCCAGGTCCCTTGATTTCAGACACACCCTGGCTGCGTTAACTATTTCCAACTGAGCCATGCTGCTGTGTCATTATTTCAGCCTTCCTGGCTGAAGAGACTTTAGTGAAAGCTGTCCGAGCTTGATGTCAACACAGGAAGGGCAGGAGATTGGGCCATTTCAGGAAGCAACCACACCTTGACCATGGCCAGGGGCAGCCTAGGCACTGCCCTGTTAGAGGAACAAGCTGACAAGCCATTAAAATGGCCGATTACTTGGCCCCTGGAGGTCCAACATGCTTAAAAAAGAGTCCCTCCAAGTTGCAAACATGGCCAGAGCTACTCATGGCCAGTGGCTAACCAGCCAAACTGGTAGAATGGCACAAAGCCCAGAGGACTGACACCCAAGGCAGGGTAGTCTAGAAGCTGAGTGTGTAGCACAGCTTCTCACTCAGGGTAGGGCAGGACTGGACAGTTCTGTGTTACAATCCTAGTGGGTCCTAAACAACCCGGACACAACAGGGGAAAATGGCAAAGAAGACTTCTACATTCAGGATAGCAAAACTTGTATTCACTTGTATTAAATCCTGACAATCTCAACTTATATACCTCAGGCTAGGCTGCAGATCAGAGAACTTTGCAAGACCTGGATTTATTCACCAGTCCTCACAAGTGCTAGAACTTCCAGGCTTTCCACTTTCAGCACGCTTAAGGCAATTTCCTCAAAAGGAAACTGTTCATATTTAACCATTTTTATCTGCTGCAAATTATGTGCAAGGTACTGAGTAGACACTGTGGGGAAACCAAACGTATTAGTCATGGCTTCTTTGGCCCAGAAGCTAGCTTACTATCCAGCTGAAGAGATAAATATATCTATACACAGACAAATCACAGGACAGCACGGACAAGTGTAACTTGAGTAGTATGGATTAGAAAGGCCACAGGAAAGATGGCTTCTGGCTGGGGCCATTACCTACTGTGTGTCAGGCAAAGGCCTTGGTTCTGTGTGTGTGCAAGCATACACACACACACACACACACACACGCATGTACACACATTAGAATGAGGTGACATCTGTGGGAAAGAGTCACTCTGGGCAGGGAGAGTAGCAGAGCAGGGATACGAGAGTGGAGACTGAGCTAGGTGTGTTTCTGGAGTCACTCAGCTTCTGTAGAAAGAATGAGTACCTAGCAACCGGGGCTTGCAAGGCTGCTTCAGACGCTGTTTTCCATTTCTGCTGAAGGAACTTATTAGGATGTAATTACTAAGGCATAAGATGAAAAAAGGAGCACATAATTAGAAAGGACTAATTAAAATACTCTGCTTCTCCGGATACTAGAGATGGGATTTACAAGAAGTTCTGGAGGATCGGCGGCAGAGTGGCGAGGAAGAGTTCAGGAGCCCAGAAGACAGGTGCATTCTGGGCTTTCTGACCACACACCTAATTTTTTTTCTCCATGGCTATTTCTTATCTGACCAGAAATTCTCTCAGACCCCACGCAGCCCTCCAAATTCTATGCACCCCATCAATGATCTAGTTGCTATGGATATTTACATCCTAGTCTCTCTTAACGTTTGTCTCTTTTTTCAACCAATAGGTCCCAGAAAGCAACACTAGCTCTTATTTAACGACTCATTTGCAGCTGGGACAAGGGAAAAAACGCAAGACTGCAAATGTTCAGTGATGATTCTTCTTAATGAAGGACGACACTGAGGAGCAGCCCAAGTGCTGCCAGTTTCTTCTTCACATAGTTAGTACATGAAACCATGACGTCTAAGTGAGCAGTAAGCATAGCACAACAAACCAAAGAGGGAAAAAGATCCTGTCAGTGATCTGCCCATTTCAGGGCAGTTTTCAGATGAAGTTAAAATTCATAGATACTCAGAACACAGAGGCCCGTGAAGAAGGCTGGATTGGAGGGCGCCTGGGTGGCTCAGTGGGTTAAGGCCTCTGCTTTCGGCTCAGGTCATGATCCTGGGGTCCTGGGATCGAGCCCCGCATCGGGCTCTCTGCTCCTCAGAGAGCCTGCTTCCTCCTCTCTCTCCCTGCCTGCCTCTCTTGCCTACTGGTAATCTCTGTCTGTCAAACAAATAAATAAAATCTTTAATTAAAAAAAAAAGAAAGAAGGCTGGATTGGTATAAACCCAGCACAGGGCCTCCAGAAGGCTAAGCACAGCCCTTCCTCCATCCCCTGCAGAGAGCAAAGCATCCCAGGTCACCCCTTAGCAAGTCCAAAAGAATGGTTCAATTAACTTTATTTTGCCCTACCCAGAGTACTAAGTAAAATCCAACCAGTAAAAAAATTAAAGCACAAAATACATAATTCTCCTAAAATTACATGCATGTCTAGTCCGGGGATGGGGGTGAAAGCAAACTGTTGAAACTAGAAAATGCCAGACATCTAAAATCCCCTCTTCCTGGCTTTCCAAACCATGAGATCATGTGCCCAGCCACAGGATTAGGCTGTGGGCAGGCCCTTCCGTGCCTTTAGGAGTCTCTACTATGTGAACAGTAAACAAGAAACAGACAAGAACCTCGGGCGTTATGATTCGGACTGTGAAGTGGCCCCAGACTTTATAGCATGGACTATGGAATGGCCTGGGCTTTTGGTTTCTGTTTTCTGAAATGCACTGTTGGCTGAATCAGCAATCTGTGTGTGTGTGTATGTGACCGAGCTGATAGGACTTGGTTAAGTCAATGTGTCCTCATATGGACTGTTGCCTTTGGATACCAAGTATGGACACGGATAAGTTTTTTCCTGCTAGTTTTTAAAATCAGGAGGCACTAATTCTGATTTTACTTTTCTGAGCAGAAACTGACACAGCCCTGAGCCAGCACACATTGTGGCTGAGGGGACCAAAGAGGTACTGGGCCTGTTACGTAGCAGCAGCATGAGTTAATGCAAAGTGGCTCTTCAGGCTCCTCCTCCACCTCTGGGAGCCATGCAGAAGTTCCCTGAAAGCCATGGCCACATTATGGCAATACAGACGATGAGGACAACAGTGATGGCAGCAGCTAACACCTACTGGGTACTTATTAAATGCCATGTGTCTTCATACAACCTTCTGATGTATTATTTCCCCTATTTTATAAATAAGGAAACCGAGGCACAGAAGTCTAACTTGCTTACTAGTGGGCAGGACAGTCAGGATTTGAACCCAGGCCTCCAGGACACTTCTACTTTCGGGGCACAGAGGAAGCTGTGGAAAAGACCAACAGAAATGCACTGACAGCGTTGTCATAGAGAGGAGAGTCTGAGCAGGAGGGAAAGGGATTCATCTACAAGATGTCAATAAAGACCCAGGAGAGGATGGTTTCCTTGGAATAGTCAGAGTTTAGGTAAATCATCCTTGCACAGGTAAAGAGCATAAGGATGAGCTGAAGCTGAAGACTAGTTTTTTAGAATCAGGCTGAAAAAGTGAGAAATGAGAAAAAAGTAGCTTGTAATAACAGCAGCTGTTGAAGGAAGACTGTGTATTTCTTTTAAAGACAGGTGCATACTAAACAGGTTTCTAGCAGAGAAGCAGCAAACAGAAAAACCTGAGGATGCGAGACAGTGTGGGAGAATGGACTGAACCTGGCCCCAAGGGAAGGGAGATGCCAGCTCCCAACAGTACTGTTGTCTTCATTACCTAACAAGGGCACAGCCAAAATGGACACAGGAGAAGACCTGGGGTAGCTGTTGCTGAGGCGCCCAGCAGGTTCCAATCCCATCTTGGGCTTGTGCCACTACTACCGGCCTAGTGGCATCCCTGCCCACAGCAACAAAGAGAGGCAAGTGCCAACCCAGCCTCCAGTGGCACCCAGTTGAATGGAACTGAGCTTGGGAACACAGGGCACCCACCTTATGTGCTGCAGCAAGAAACAATGACAGAGTTCACAAAAGACCCAAACCCAAGAGTATGATTCTAATTAGAACTTTTTTAAGGCCCCAAAGGAATCTTGAAGTAGTTAACACTGATGTTAGGATGAAATCCAAAGTTACTAAGCCCCACTTTAAGGTAGCAGCTCTCACAATTTTTTATATAAGGCAAGAGATCCACATGTTTCTGGAGATGTAAATCTTATTACAGTAATCTGGATTTGTGTAAAAACCCACGTTGTTTTAGAAAGCAGGTGGAGAGAGGTGAGGAAGAGAAGGATAGTGCCAGAATGTTCACTATTCTGAACCACTGCTGTTCCCTAGGCTCCTAACCCTGACTCAAGAAGTAACTACCTTGGTCCTATTTCAGTTTTCCTCCTTACTGTCAAAACCAGTTCTTACCAAGCTGTTACTACTGCCTTGTTCCCCCAAGAACCAAAACGCCATATTCTGGGGAATGAAAACAGAATGCTGCCTGCCTCACTAACTGACATCTGTTTTGTACTACATACTTTAAGGAAACATAAAACCATTATTTTCTGAAATCTGTCAAAGCTTTTATACACATTAAGGTAAAGAGAAAGCTAGGGCAAAGCTGACATACATTTCCATTTGAATAAACCATCTTCTGAAAATAAAAATGAAAGGATCTGCATAATAAATCTGGTT
Source organism: Mellivora capensis (assembly GCA_004024625.1). Taxonomy (NCBI): domain Eukaryota; kingdom Metazoa; phylum Chordata; class Mammalia; order Carnivora; family Mustelidae; genus Mellivora; species Mellivora capensis. The sequence continues at coordinate 29,404 of PISX010005699.1, read as the reverse complement.
TACATTAAAGTAGTTCATTCCGAACTGGAAGCCCCATCAACGCCAATAAGGTAGGCTGGAAGGCTGTGGGGTCAGAACCAGACCAATGTGGCCCCTCCAAGCTTCCCGCTGGCAGCCCCTCCCCAGTCCGAAGGACCATTTTATTGATTACTACAGGAAGGTAGTCCTCATGCCCTTTATGGGGCTTAAGCCAGGAGTCAGACATTTAAGGGTCAACACAGATCATGTTTCAAACCTTGCATTCTCTTTTCATGTGCTCTAGGCAGTCTGAAATGAAGGTGTGACACTTATTAATGAAGCACAGAGGCACACAGTTCCCCAAATAGGACAGGCAACTAGGAAACAGACATGTGGAAAAAGATTTAATCTCACCAGTAATACACAGAATACAAAATTAATTACTACCTTTTACCTACTAAAAATTCCAGTAATGGTAAAATTGGAACTCTTAGAACACTGTCAAGACTAGTCATTACAAATATCAAATGATTTCACTCATACATGGAAATTTAGGAAACAGAACAGAGGATCACAGAGGAAGGGAGAGAAAAATAAGACGAAATCAGAAAGACAAACCATGAGAGAATCATAACTATAGGGAATAAACTGAGGGTTGCTGGAGGGGATGGGGTAACCGGGTGATAGGCATTAAGGAGGGCATGTGATGTGATGAGCACTGGGTGTTATTTGCAAGTGCTGAATCACTGAACTCTACCTCTGAAACTAATACACTAGATGTTATTTAACTGATTTTAAAAAAAGGACCAGTCTTCAGCATTTGCTTGACAAAATAAGAAATGGAAGAATGAAGACATGAAAACAATCCTCTTGGAAAGCATTTTGTCAACACACAGCAAAAACCAGATGTTCTTACCTAGTAACCCAACTTCTAGGAATCTATTGTACAAAAACTATCACCTACACCAAAATGGTTGTCACTACATTTCTTACACAATTAAAATCTGGGAAACAACGTAACTGGCCAACAGAAATATGCCTAATAACAGTATGAACACTATCATTTGTGCAAAAAGCATCTTCTGTGATAACAAGTTGTAACATCTCACCCATGTAAAGCATGTATACAAAGAAATCCGAAGGGAATATACAGATTGATAATAGCATCATTTCCTTGCTTCTTAGATTCCATCAATTTTTTTTAAAAGATTTTATTTATTTATTTGACAGACAGAGATTACAAGTAGGCAAGAAAGACAGGCAGGGAGAGAGAGGAGGAAGCAGGCTCTCTGCAGAGCAGAGAGCCCGATGTGGGGCTCGATCCCAGGACCCTGGGATCATGACCTGAGCCGAAAGCAGAGGCTATAACCCACTGAGCCACCCAGGTGCCCCGATTCCATCCATTATTTCATGAATTTAGCAACAGCAGCTTTTTGGGGGAGGAAGAAATGGAGGCAAGTTTCTTTTGGCACTCACTGTAAGACAGCACCCAATTTTAGTCATATTAACATGAGGTGTGGAATGGGGGAGATATGTCTGAATTGCACTGTTGTCCAAATGGCTAATAAGCACTTGAAATGTGACTAGACTGGGGCGCCTGGGTGGCTCAGTGGGTTAAAGCCTCTGCCTTCAGCTCGGGTCATGATCCCAGGGTTCTGGAATGGAGCCCCGCATCGGGCTCTCTGCTCAGCAGGGAACCTGCTTCCCTCTCTCTCTCTCTCTGCCTGCCTCTCTGCCTACTTGTGATCTCTGTCAAATAAATAAATAAAATCTTTTAAAAAAAGAAATGTGACTAGACTGAGTTAAGCTGTGCTAATAAGTACAAAATACATGGGATTTCATTGAAGTCATACTTATTTTTGCATATTAGGTTAAATAAAATATTATTAGAATTTACTTCATCTGTTATTTTACTTTTTTTACTATGTCAACTAGAAAATTTAAAACGCATTTGTGGCTCACTTTAAATATGTACAGGGCAACACGCCTCCAAATCTTAGAATAAAGGAAAGGCTACAGTTGTGTTAGAGAAAGGGGGTACTGTTTTCTTCTTCCCATTTTCCTAAAATTTTTGCAATTTTGCTACAAGGAAAAAAGCAAAAGAAATGCTGAAGGGAGGGCCTAGGAAACAATCCGTCACCCTTCCAAATTTCAGTATGGAAAAGCCTCCTGGCTCTCTAGTCCTCCCCACAGGAGTGAGCCCTTCCTTGCTCTGCACTGCAGACTTCCAGCAGAGTGGGACAAGGCTTCTGTCCTCAATGAGTGTACCCCTCCCTCAGTCAGGTGATAAGATTGTCACAGAGGGGAGGGACACATAGGAGAGGCCCCACTGAGTCTATGCCCGCTGGAGCTGATGGGTAGAATACTGCGGGGTTCTCTGGGTGGTGAACTGCTTGATATGAGCCTTGAAGGCAGGCAGGAAGAGACAGACTGGCAGGGGAGGTCCAATCAGGGAGAAACATGGAGGTGCTCCAGCAGCAAAGGGTAGCACAGACTGGAGGGCCCTCGTGGTGGGTCTCTTGACTGTGAAACCCTGACGTCCGTTGGGTGTTTAAGGCTGAAGTTGGACCTTGAGAAGAGGAAGGAACTTTGATAAACGACACTCCTGGGGAAGCAGAGGGGGTGTACACCACTCCACAATAAGGGAAGGAGGAGAAAAAAGCAGGAAGGCAGGTGGGTACCTTATTTAGAGAACACAGAACACCAGTTTTTACCTTGATGGCCACTGAAAACCTTTTCAGTAGCACATAAATACAGTTTACAAAGAATTCAATAAATCAATACATTTACAGTTGCTGAGTGAATGAGACTTGGGCAACTATGGACAACAAATTTAAGGTAGAAAATTACATTTTTGAAAAAATTATTTTTTACAGGTTTATTTATTTTCAGAGACAGCGAGCAAATGAGTGTGAGTGCACATGTGCATACATGAGTGGGAGGCAGAGATGGAGAGGGAATCTCAAGCAGACTCTGCAGTGAGCATGAAGCCCAACACAGGGCTTAATCCCACAACACTGAGATCATAACCTGAGCCCAAACCAAGAGTTTTATGGACTGTTTTAAGAGTTGGACACCTAACTGTGCCACCCAGATGCCCCAATGAAAAAATTAATTTTGAAGAAAATAACTGCCTGGGTTGGAGTCTGGCCAGGAAATAACCTTAATGAGTAATGAGGTGAAATGGTTAGCACTGTGGTTTACATTTTATTTAAAAGATAATCCCTTCAATAGCCCCTATATGACACAGAAGCATGCTGCTGAATGAACAGCATGCCTTAAAAGGTGCTCACCTCTGCCAGGATAACGTGGCTGGGGGGCCGGGGTCTTCGAACCTTCAGTTAATAAGTACTCATTGCACCCTACTGTGTGCCAGGCACTGAGGGAAGAAAATAGGACCAAAAGATGTCTTCCCTGCCTTCACGGTGCAGTATGGCAGATGGGCAGTCACCAAGTAACCATATAAACATATGTAGAATTACAACTGGGATAAGTGCCCCAGTCACAGTTCTGAGTGAGTTTAACAGGAGAGTGACCTTCAGCTGTAAGAACTGTCAGGTTCCCTGGTATAAGGGAGCTATTTGGTTTCAACACCTTAACATATTAAGAAAAGCAGGTTTTAACAGAAATGAAACAGATTAGCTCAGTTTTTTAACCTCTTATTTAATGCTCAGCATGTTATCTTATTATTGCTAAGTGGTATAATCCTCTCTCCCAACAAGAGAACAAGACCCTCAAGAGGAGACCCTGTCTATATTATACCTTTTAAACCTCTACAGTGCTCAGCATGGGTCTTGGGTCTCAATTAAACAGGTGTACACAACCATATCGGCTGTTGCTGTTTAGTTCCAGGACGGAGTAAGCCCATGCTTTCCTCTGGTGCTCTCACTCCACAGCTATGTACTGAGAACTATCATGTGCCAGAGTCTTTTTTTTTTTTTTTAAAGATTTTATTTATTTGACAGAGATCACAAGTAGGCAGAAAGGCAGGCAGAGGCGGGGGAGGGGGAGGGGGGGAAGAAGGCTCCTGATGCGGAGCTCGATCCCAGGACCCTGAGACCATGACCTGAGCCGAAGGCAGAGGCTTAACCCACTGAGCCACCCAGGCACCCCTGCCAGAGTCTTTAGTAGAAGCTGAGCAGTGCCCTCATGTTCTCACCCCAAAGGAAGGAATTCTAAACTTAATGCTCACTAGAAGAAACCCTGATTTTATTTTCGTCTTAGGTAATATTATCTTTTATTATCTGAAAAAAAACTTTTTTAAACATTTTATTTATTTATTTGGTACAGAAAGAGCGAGCGAGCACAAGCAGGCGGAGCAGCAGGGAGAGGGAGAGGGAGAAGCAGGATCCCTACCGAGAAGGGAGCTCAATGTGGGGCTCGATCCCAAGACCTTGGCATCATGACTTAACTGCTTACCTGACTGAACCACTCAGGCACCCATATATTATCTCTTTTTAACACAGCTCTATCCAGAAGGGAGAAATCCAGAGCACAACTGCCTGAGAGAGCAATTAACTATTAAGATAAACAGGCATTTAGGAAGAGACTTAAAAGATAAGAAATCTCTCTAAACCACTGTACAGCTGCAAATGGCAATGTTGCAATAGAACCTTTTATCACTAAAGTCCACCATGTCAAGGAGACAGTGAAATTGGATGCTAGGTATGGAGCAGAGGGCAGAATCACTTCCCCATGTGAAGGCAAACTGATGGGCTGGTCACCAGGTCTTGAACCCGAAAAAACAGGATGAGCTCAGGGCCAGCAATCCACGGGCAACACTTCCTAGCACCCAACCTAGCACCCTTAAAACAAATAATAATTCTGTTAAAAAAAAAAAAAAGTGTCTTCCTTTTTAAAGATGTTATTTATTTATTTGAGAGAGAGAATGAGCAGGGGAACTGCAGAGGGAGAGGGAGAAGGAGGCTCCTCACTGAGCAGGGAACCTGATGTGGGGCTGGATCCCAGGACCCCAGGATCATGACCTGAGCCAAAGGCAGATGCTTAACCAACTGAGCCACCCAGGCACCTTTAGAACAGTTGTGCTTGCCCTTACATCCCTTTCTCTGGTTGAGTGGCTGATAGTTCTATTTCCATCCCATCTTTCCCCATGGGATGTCCAGTGGAAGAACTACACCAAAAATAAGAGACTCAAACAATAGAGTTCAAGAGTCTACTTGCTAACACTGGGACCTATGGCAAAACCCAAATGGACCACCAGCTGTAATGGTCTTTCTCTCAGAGGAGCTATGAGGACTCAGAAAAATTTAAAGACTTTAGTGATCTTCAACTGTCTGTACTTTAGTGTGACCTATATATGCCACTTCAGGAGACAGTGTTCTAGTAATAATAGCCCTGGTATGACATACTGCCAAGATTACCGGCTCTACCTAGGGGGAGCTCCCGATATAAAGATATAAGTATTTAAGTAAGATTTATTCAAATATCCTCAAGTTGTTTACCCCTCCGGTGTGGCAGAAAGACTGACCTCAGCAATCAGCAGTCCTAAGTTCTAGTCCCTGTCCAGCTACAGATGGGGATCATGATCACAAGCTTGCTTCCTCATCTCTGATACAGTAATGATGATAGGAACAGCAGTAATAGCCAGTGTTCAATTCTATTAGAATAAAACCTCACAGAACCGTTGTGCTCACTTTTATGTTACAACAGAGATTATGGTTATTACTGATTTTTTTTTTTACTTATGCAAAAGGTGACCACTTTTTATAACATTTATGTTATAATAAAAATAAAGAAAACAGAGGATAGGGTCTGGGTCTCACATTTAAAGCTATTTTTTTATACAAGTATCCCTCATTCTTGGGTTAGGATCCAATTCACTCAGTATTAGGTTTTGGTTTAAAAAAAAACAAAAAAACTTAGGCCATTTCTGATAGGTAATTCAAATATTAAGTGAGAAGTCACCTGGAACTTAAAAGATGGCCAAATCAAGAGACTGGACGTCTTCCCTGCAAGAATTGGATCTGAGCTCCCCCAAACTCATGCTTATTTACATAATGTTGCAACCTTAATTACTGCAATACAAATCAAGAATTAGCCAATTTCCTTTGGTTCAAATACTATATTTTTAAAAAATTGCAACATTTAGTGAGCACTGGTTAGACTGAGAGACAAAGTATTCTTTCTGTTAGACTCCCCCCAGCATCTGTGAAACAATGCTGGCAGACAAGGAAAATCATGCAGATGGTGGAATTTGGGTGGGAAGGGGATCAGAATGACTTTACTCATGCTTAGTGTGGAATATCTGGATTATAATACAGAACAGGATTCTGAGATCAGAAAGCTACCTGGTCAATTCCCACACTAGGGTTTTGTTAATGGGCTCCACATATCCTGGCCCCTTGACTACTTGTCTCCTCTAGTCTTGCTAGAGGAGACAAGTAGTCTCCTCTCTCTGACCTCATTTTCTATGGTCCCTTCACTCATTCCACCCCAGCCACCCTGGCCTCTGTTCTTGACAGGCCCAGCAAAACTCCCAGGCACCTGCCTTTGGGCTATTACGCTTGCCTTCCCTTGGCCTGGAGTGCTTATTACCAGACAGATACCTGGTTCTTTCACTTCCTTCAAACCTTTGTTCCAATGTTGACTTGCAAGTGAGTTTCCTCGTCTGACCTCTTGAAACTGCAACCCCTCCTTCCCTGTCATGCTATATATATTTTACAGTTATTAGTTCACTTTCTATCTTTTCCTCACCAGAAAAAGAGCTTCTGCTTGTGTGTTTTGTTCTCTGCCGTTTCCCTGGTATTTACAACAGTTCCTGGCATGCAGCAGACCCTCAATAAACATTTGATGAATGAAGTGATTGAATAAATGAATGGGCCACATCAAATGACAAACTATTCAGTTTGTAAGGCTACCAAATTTAAACTAGCAACTTCCTTGAAGAAAAGAGACAATGGGATTTAGGACAGTGATTTTAAGGACTTAAAGAAGAGTATTATAGCAGTGCAAAATATGCTGGATAAGGAAAAAGGTATAGTTGACCTCCTATGACCAGCTTCTCCCAAAGTGTTCTCAAACTTAAAAATGCCTAAGAATCACGTGACTGCTTGTTATAAATCCCCAGGCCTGCCTCCAGAATGGCAGTCAGCAGTGAATCTGAAGGGAGTGAGCCACAGGCCACCTCTTGGGAAACACTGCCTTGGTGCCACTCCTGGTAAGATGTGAGACTTAAGGAAGCCCTGTCCATTTAGTTCACCAAAGCCATTTTAATTGATACCACGGCATAAGAATAAGCACTGTCTACAGTTCAGTCAAGCACAAGAGGTAATCCTTTGCATATGTGTACTCTGAAAGGATGAGTCTGCCTCTCCATCATAAAGATTTCCTGTGCTGCTTTGAAAGTGCCCAGGAATGTTGTTATTCTAGGTAAGCACCTTAGTTCAAGGCCACTAAACCAAGTCCACAGTAAGTAGACCTAATACATGGCAAATCCTGATTTTGCAATACTAGGTATTCACCTGGCCTGTTTTGCTTTTTTCATGGAGGTTAGACCTACTCCAAGCTTCAGCCACAGAGAAAGCCACACCTTAGATAAGGCATAAAGCACATGATTGACCGGAGTGGCAGTATAAACAAAGTAAAACTACAATGGTTCTAAGTCTGATTCTGGATAACCAAACTCAGGACCCCCACCCACAGAGCTAAATCAGGAGAGTCATGCAAAGCATACCTGAGAATAATGATTTTTCTTAAAATAGTTGCTTTTTAAAATACTGAATCACTGAACAAAAAAACACAGGTCCTCTTTCCAGTCTGCCATTCATACCACTGAATTGCTACAGACAGCAGCTGGCTACATTCTGTGTTAAGGCTATAACTAACTACGCAAACAGATGTTTTCTCCAAATTCCAAGAAGTGACCCTAACCCATAGGCTTTTTACTCAAAGCTTCCAACTTCGTTTTTCAAATGTAGAAACAGCTGGTGCCTACCTCTCCAGGGAAAATATTAGTTTCTGGAAGGCCAGCAATGGGGTGGAGAGAAGCAAAGACCAGTTATTGTTTCCCCTCCACTTCATATGAACATTTATCTTTCCTTAAGTCTTTTGTCCTATAGCTTAAAATGCTCTTTATATATGCCTTGAAATAAAAGCTGCTGAAACTGGAAGATCATTGGTGTCCAGGTTGGCTCGTATACATTCCCCGAGAGATCTCATTTAAAATAAGTACTAAGTTTGAACCATACGAAAGAAATTCTCATAGAGGACTAGGGAATCACTGACTTCAGAAATTCTTCGTGTTATCCTGAACTTTTATGGGCTACTCTCTGTACTGTCTAGTTATAATCATTTCTTGAATGAGTAATTTATTATAAATAATTCTTATTTTAAAGGATAACTCTTATTAATGTCTTAGAAGCAGCTCCATCACATCTGTCATTTGCTAAGAACAGAGGAGGTGTGCAACGATACCCCAAAGAATAAAAAATGAAGGAAATCACGCAACCGGAATATCTGTGATTCCATTTCTTTCCAGACAGGTGAGTGCCCTGGTGAGCCCCTCCAGCAAGTTTCAAGTTAGCGGTGGCCATCAGCTTTCTCAATAAACTCACCTTCTCTCCTTGGAGTGATGGGACTGAGTCCCGCAAACTGTGAAAGCTGTCTTTGATGTGGTCCCTACGTTTTCGTTCCAGTGCATTATGATGAGCCCGTTTGTCAGCCTAGAAGAACAGGAGAAAGAGCACATTAGCAATTTCCCTCCTTTTGCTTGCTATAGGTGGGTGGGGAATAGCCTGGAAGTATATGCTGTCAGCGCTGTCCCTGGCGATTGGGCTGGGAAGGACTTGTCGAGGTGGGCAGTTAGGAGTCTCCAGAATTAGGATCTGCTAAAGGGGGAGAAAGGGGTGAGCAAGGCTTGCGACAGGAACATCCAAAGTAGCTCGATGCATCCAGCTCATGCATAAGTAAAATAAAAGTTATTCACAGGGACAAAATGTAACTCTCCTGCAACATCAGTCTTCCCCTACAACTTACTTATATGACAGAACAGCTGCCAGTCCAAGGTTGGGAAGTGACCAGGGAAAAGCTCTAGGAGGTCCCTTTATAAAATGTGATCACCCCCACTGTAAAAGATTCTCCATGGTGGGTGCCCAGGAAAGGAGTAAGGTCACTGGTGCAGTGTTTCTTTCCATGTGAAACCCATCACCATGAGTCTGGTCTCTAGCTTGCTAAAAGGGACTAATTTAAGACCTGCTCACCAAATTCTACAATAGAAACTAACTAAAACCTCTTGAAAACCCAGATGCCATGAATCTGAGATTATGACAGAGCTGATAAAGACACCAACCACATTCTAAGTTCCTGTTTTTTAAAGTTTATCCAAGGTGCTATCCTGCCAAGGGCTTCCCCCCCACACACGCTGTGCCAGAAAGGTTGTTCTTAGATAGCAAATCATCTGACACCCACATGCTCTGAATAAATTTCCTCAGGCACCTGTGGCAGGTCAAGTTTTTTTGGCAGTATCTAAATACCCATGGCCGAAAGTCTTTATCCTGTCCTGCTTAACATCACAAAGAACTATCAGCTGGAGAGGGAAGAAGGCTGGCGACAAACCAGAAATGGCAAAATACTCTGGCTTCAGGCAAAAGAGAGTGCCGGAGAGCACTGCAAGAGAGTTTCAGCAGGTCCCAGAAAAAAAGGGCATTCCCTCCGAATGGAACACAGATGCTTAACTTAGTCTAAAGCAAGAACTTTTTATCACATCCACACTTTGGGAATTATGGAAAATAATATACTCTGAAAATGTACCCTGAATACACAAGGTTGTACTGAGCTAACCCAGAGAACAGGTCTGTATATGGAAAGTCTGGGTAGCTTTAACCTACCCAGAGCACCAGGAAGTCTAGATATGAAGCAACAAGAGTAAATAACTTGGCTTAGCACAAGAATACCTCAAATGAATCCTTGTACTAGACAAGATGTACAGACAAAAATCTATAAAGACAAGAGTTGTGCAAATGAAAGGACTTGAAATTCTCTTATCTCATCCTAAGTCTGAGACATTAGAGAGGAAGAGGCGGCTGGGAGCTGCTGTGGTAACTGAAGTCACTTCCTGGTCTCTCAAACAGCTCTGTTGAACTGGACACCTGGTTCCCATAGAGGCCTTGACTCTACATAGCATAGCAAGTCATTTTGAGGGCAGATACGTGGGCACTTCTAAAACCCTCCTAATCTTGTGAAGTCTGAATTCATGGTAGTGTTTGCGGAATTTAATGACACATGGAATTTATGGGGAAACTGAGGTAACAATCAAGTCTGGACACCAGATAACCTGAGGCTATAGGTACCCGGACTGTTTTCACACAGCATAGAATAAGATGCCGATGCCTTCTAACAGCAGTAGGAAATAAATTGAAGGAATTAAGCATATTTAAGTATCTAGTCCTTTCTAACTTACTGTCCACTCTAGTCACCTACACAGGTAAGGTGGGCTGAGCTCTAACCTGTACTATACCTAAAGCACCGAGAAGGTGGAGATGGCACTTGGCATCTATCTGCCTCTCCATCATTTGCTACAGACTCCCAGAATGGTTTATTTACATGCAAATTAATTGCCCACCTTTGGTCTCCAGCAACAGCCCAAGATACTCCTATCTACTAAATCACCCTGATTTCTGGCCCTCCTCTCAGCTTAAGAGCTGTACACAGAAGCACTGACAGCAGAGTCACCCACAATTCCTCTTGTTGATACAAATAAAATCCCAATTGTCTGTTCTCTTTCTGGGAGAGCTCTGCAAATCTCAAAAGGTTAGAATCAAGTTGGACTTGGTTTCACTCAGGCCTGCACTAGACGGGTGGAGCTAGGTATAATCTAACACCAAAATCATCCCCACAATGCACTACCCCCTTCCCATTCACTGAGCCCTGAAAGGACTCAAATGGACAAGTCTTCTGGTTAGAGGATTGTTAAGTGAACTTGGCTGTGGACCATCAGCAGAAATCTTGGCTTCTCATCTGGGGAGCCAGCCAAGTTTGAGAAGTTGGCTCAACAAGGAAAGGCAGCAGTCCACTGCCTGGTAGAAAGCCTGGGCTGGAGACTGTTGTTCTCGAAGTAGTGGATGGAATTTCTGTGGTGGTTCCAGGCCCAATTTAACTAGCAGAAGAGTAGAATCTTAGACCAATCCCTGCTGCCATGTCCATCCCCAAGCTGCTACTTTTAACCAGAGTCAATTTCAAAGCTCTCAGAGACAATGGCAAGGATGTATTTTCTCCTCCCTAGGCCTCATTTGAAAGAGCAAGTTAAAAATATGCAGAACTAACATGCCTAACTCCAGGCAACTCTATACTAAATGATATCTCTAGTGGCTTGAAAGAGCAGACGAAAAACCTTTACACAAAGCTGAGAATTCTGTTTGGGAAACATTTCCAAACCACAGAGATCCATCCAGCCCAATAATAATACTCCCCTGTCCCCCACTCCACATCATGCAAATGGAGGGCCAGTTGCCAGCAGTTATCACTGCTTTGTTAATGGTCTTCACTTGCTGGCAACCCTTTTTGAAAGGGCCAAGACTTCAGAGTTGAGAATGAAAAACAGGGTAAAGACTTCCAGTGTAAAGCATCTGAGATCCTCCCACAAACTCAAAACTAGTTTAAAAAAGGGGGAGCATGGGGGAAGGGTCAAAGAACTGTGTGTCTTAAACAAATAAAACTCAACTCAGAAATTAGCCAGCTTTCTGTCGCCGGTACTGAGAAAGATGTTTGCTAATGAAAACAAGTGGTACCAAACAAATTCTAGGAGACAGCAGAGTATTCTTGGGCTGCATAGCAGGCCCCCAAACACCTCCCTCCTCACATCCTATAGGAGCAGTGAGTGGCTAGATGCCGCCCCCTTCAGTTTCCTTCAATTTGCAGTTTCTGCCAAAAAACCCTTCCTTCAGGGCATTCCAGGCTAACAGAAATCCTAAAGGGCTGTGTGATAGTGAAGAGTGGCCCACAGATGCTCAACAGGAACTCCAGCACCAAATCGCTTCCAGCTTTGACGTCTCTGCCAAGGTTTTTACTCAGCCTCTCAGTTTTATTTCTACCAAACTTTCCACACTGACAGCCAGAGTACAAATCTTCACCTACAATTTGTCCACCTCTGACACTAACAAGCACGTGTATCTTAAGTTTTGTTATATGTTGAAAGCAAACATTATTTTGTTAGCCAAGAAGTTGCTAAACCAGCAGGAGATCATTCAAGCTACGGAGGTCTATTCAAAATTGAGGGAAATCTCTTTGAATTATTTCCTTCCAACTTACTGCATAGAGAATGCATCTACATTCAAAGCATTATGTCAGCTAGCAGCCTTGTCTCCTCTAAGTTCTAGGTAGGCAAATAGCATGGGGAAATATTGCTCCATTATTCAAGGACGCACAAGGTTCTCCAGAACAATGCTATTTCTTTCACACTACTTGACATCTAACCCCATCTATAAGGAGAGTCTTCTTAATTCCCATATAAAAAATGCTCAGCCTATACCGAACTGGAGTTGACCATGAAACATTTACTGCCTTTAAGAATTTCAAAGGTTGCCATTTTAGAGGAGAGTGTTGCTTATTATTAGTAAGCTGTTCTTATTAAACACAAACATGGAAAATACACAAGTTCAAAATTCTCATCAGAAAATGTCTACTTATTACTTCTGATGGCAAGCAGATAGGGTAAATAGAGCTGAATTTCTAAGCAACTTAATTCATTTTAATCAACCTGAAAATTGCAACATGAAGTAACAGGCAGCTAGGATGAGAAACTCATGAAGGTCCTTAACAAAAGATATGAATTTCAACTTTCCAATATCTGTCCTGCTGGAAGCTGACTGCCTGCTATGTATCTCTAACATCTACTTAAATACATGTGTTTTTGAGGGTTGTTTTTTTTGTTTTGTTTTGTTTTTTTGGTATGATCTGGTGCCTGAATGAACTTGGGAATGCTATAAACCAAATATGTTGTCAAACTACAGCCATTTAAGAGAGTAAAAATGGCTTGGTCATGAAATTCTAATTCAAAACCAAGCTGGATTCCATGATCAACTATTTCCCCATTACAGCCATCTTGAAAAAGAACTTTAAAACATAAGATTACCCTTTTCTCTAAGAAAAAGGCGTACTTAGGAGGCAAGCCTGGCGTTGCTGCATCACTGTCAACATTCTGAAGCACACAGGAGTACAGACAGTGTGCAGCACTTCTGAGATGCAAAGAATTCCAGGTAAATCAGATAATCGTTTCCTGAGTAAATTCCAATCTCAAAGGCGACCAAGCTCACTCCCCTCTAAATGGATTACAATTCCTAAAGAAGCAAAGAGGCTGAGAAGATAAAAATATTTCACACGAGGAGGGTCCACAAGTGAAACTACACCCCCAACAACCTAAAGTAACTGCAACACATTCAGCTGGTATGGAGAAGGTGCTGAAAAAGGTTTTGGGCTTCCCTCCTAACACACTGACCCTATGCTTCTCATATACTTTCATTTTTCCCAAAAGGAATTTCCCAAACCAAAATAAAACCAAAGTATCATTCTGTATGAAATGTACCTCTCCTAGAAAATGATCTTTAAAATGTAACCTCTTCCCTCCAAAAACCAGTAACATAGCATTTAGAAATAAAAATATTGTTTGGGATTATTTCCTTCAATAAACTTACTAGTCACTGGAAAAGCTGTTTGCCATTTGCACTGAGGCAACAGAAAACAATATTCGTTAAATCAGTTTCACTTTCTGTTATAGTTAGCCTCACTTCCTAACTGTCCTTGCTGAGAATCTTACGTTTCTCACACTTAGCAAGGCTGCGCCTAGTGTAGTGACATTATAAAACACAAACGAGGGCCTCTTTTTCCATCAGGACCCATAGAACCTTTTCCAAATAACTTTTTAAAAGTTCTTCTATAGTCTTAAATCCTTGGCTGTTCAGAGTCCACAGCCTTTTCTGAATTAACACAAGCTTAAGAATAGTTTCCCCCAAGTTTTAAAAAATATATTATCTATACTAAGTGGCAGGAAATAAACTGATGTATTCAGAGGAAAAAAACTCCCAAATCCTTTTTACCCTACTTGTTCACAGTTATTGTTTGATATACTATAAAATTTATCTATTGCTTCTTCTCACCATGCTATTGGGATTATTTTGTACCAGATAGTATTTAAAAGTCTTAGCAAGTAGATGTCTCAAATTAAAAACAGAGGGTCAAATCCATTCCCATTGCCCACCTCCCAAAATCGAAAAACAAAAATCCTAGGCACCTTAACATCAGACTAAAAATATCTAGAAAAAACAATGACATTAGCATTCTAGGAGAGTGGAAACATTTTAATAATTTAATAAAGCAATTCACATCAATACCCAAGTGGATGGATATTTTGAAAAGCGGAAAGCTTTCAAGAACTGTAAGCCAAACTTTCACAAAGAAAACTTTCTCTCACTGGAAAGCCAATGTAATTCCAAGTCAAATAATGATTCTGCAAAGGAGGCCTAACCAATCCCTATCCTCCAACCCTGATCAAGCCCTGGGGCACATTTTATAACTGGCGACTTGGGAAAGAAAAAAAGTGTTTTAAAGAGACTGGATCCCAAACATGAAACTCCATGTTCACATTATTAAGGATCATAGTGACTAGAAAAAAGAACTGAATTTCCAAATACATGCATAAAGTGTCTGACAATATTTCAAGCAAAAATAAAACAAAACAAACTCTTTTTAGTGACTATCACCCAGGGATAATTTTTAAAACCCTCTGGAACTGCATACTCCAGTAAACTCTCAATAAACAACATTTTTTCTTAATGCCTATCTGCTTGGACAACCTACAGAAACTTTACTTGCTCTAATTAAGAGCAGGTACAAGGAAGAGGACTTGCTTTTATGTTGGGATATCAGAGGTATCAAAGTGGTATCCTGCATATTCTAACAAGTTCCCAAACAACTTGGTTGTCCCACACATTTCAAAAATCAGAAAAATAACACAAAAATCTGGATTTCTAAACTATCTTTAAAAATAGGAAGATCTGGCAACAGTGAGCCCTTACTCCCACATAACAACCTACTGGAGTTTAGTGGCTGTCTTTTCAGAAGAGACATGTGCAACCCAGAACCTAGTCCTCACCTCTGTGCTCTACTTTATTCCTGACGATTTTACTGCCTGGGCCCCCCAGAGGCATCTGAATTTTTGATCCCCATTCTATAAACTTTGTACTATTCCCATCTGTCAAATGTTAGATACTCTGATGTACTTCTCTGACTCTGATCTGTCTATTCTTTTTTTCTTTCTCTAATCTATTCATGGAACACTGTCCCAGACTGGAAAGGCATGAGATTAGTGTCTATCTAAATCCATAGAACCATCTACTGAAAACATTAATATCAAAACCATAAGAATTTACTGATAACACTGTATGGTCTCAACCACCACTTTTTAGCAAATCTATCTCTGCGATGCCACTTCTGAACAATTTTTCTATTTTTTTCATATGTCTCCTTCAACTCAAATAGACCAGAACAAGCTGTCTGTGACACTTTCGTATTCAACCTTTGGTTCCTCTACATTTCTAATTTCTGTATTAGAATAATACCAGGTTGTGCTACATTCTATAGGTCTACAGCAGTCACATGACCACATGATGGTTTTTTTTTGCATGTGGCTTCAGCTTCATACAACTATGCATATATGGTTTAGAGCCTGCTTGTTCCAAAGTAAATCTGACTACTTTGCCCCGAAATAACACAGTTTACTTCAGAATGACATTTCTCATTTTACACTTACATAGTGACAGCTAGATTCCACCACCTGGGAACTACAGAACGACCAATTTTTTTTTTTTTTTTTTTTTTTTTTTTTTGCAAACCGCTCCTTTCACTCACCTACAGCCTCTGAAACTTATCACCTGAGTCTAGAATGAGATTTGCAAACCCACCCCCCACCCACCTAGAATCCCAGAACAAGGCCCCGCCTCACCTTAGCGGTTAACAGGAGAGTTTACTATAGTATTAAAAATAATAGAACAATCTCTTTTTCTCTCTGACCCCCCAAAAGGACTAGAACTGAACGGAAATGAAAATGAAATGGAGAGTAGGAGACGTACCGCAGATTGAAACCTCGGTTGCTCTTCCTGGAATAAGAGAGAAAAAAAAATAGAAAATATAGAAGTTATTTTTACACTTCACATTCAATAATAAGAAAGAAAATGCCGGTGGCGAAGGAAGCGGCGGGTGGGGAGTCAGCCCGACCCCCCTCCCTCCCTCCCCACCCGACGCCCCCTTCCCCCCAGCGGGATCCGGTAGCGGGGCAGGGGGGTCCCGAGCGCCGCCCCTCCTTCCGGGATCCGACTCTGGCTGGAGGGGGTTCAGAGCACTGTCTCCTCCCCTCGCACCCAGCTCGGGGCATCTGGGCACTCCCACCCCCTCTCTGCCCTCCTTCAACCCCCTCAGGATCCGCGGGTCTCGGGAAGAGGTTGATCGCAGACCGAGGGGGCAGGTCCTGAGCGTCGTCCCCTTCCCGGGGATCCGGACAATGGGATCTCGGGCACCCCGTCCCAGTCCCCCAGATCCTGAGCGGGACAGGGTGGGAGCCGGAGGTCGCAGCACCTTGCTCCACCGGGGGAGGTGGGGGTCCCAAAGGCCCCGTGTCTCCACCCCACCTCCAGTCCCAGAAGGCCGCTCCTGTTAGGAGCCCGGAGGGGAGCGAGCTGGGAGCGCGACGGAGGCGGTCCCAGTCGAGGTGGGGGGGGGGGTGGTAAGGGGAAGGAGGAGGCGGCTGCCCGGCCCCCTGCCGCCGTCGCCCCGCTGAGAGCCCTGGCCGCTGTCCCCGCCTGACAACCGCACGGGAAGGAAGAAGCCCCGGGACTCACGTCGCTCTCCACCTCGATGTCATCGTTATCGCTCATTTCCTACGGCCCAGGGAGCGGCCACTGCAGCGGCGGCGGGGAAGGGGGGAGGGGTGGAGGGGAGGGGGAAGTCACCGACAACAACTAGCTGAGTCCCCCCACACACACACACACTCACTCACTCACTCACTCACTCGCTCTCTCACTCACACACACACACAACACAGGCGAGAACCACCTCCTCACTGCAGCACCGGATCAACGGCGGCACGCACGCCCGGTCGGCCCCCTGCCACGTGACCGGGCCCGTCACGCTGGGGCCGCCGAGACTTGTAGTTGTCGTCCCTTTGAATGACGGCCCAGCTGCCTCCAGAAAAACTACAAATCCCATAAGGACCTGCACACGGTCGTCGCCAGTCCGGGCTGTTGACGGAGTCCAGAGCGCCTGCGTGTCCTGTGAAGGGGGCGGAGAGCGGAGCGGAGCGGTGCCTGCTGGGAGTCGTAGTCCGCAGACCGCGAGTTGTCAGGAGGTTTTCTTCCCGAGGCTGCAGAGGAGGTTGCTGGGAAGACAGGACACGTGGAGGGAGCTGGGGCTCCTGGAGCCCGGCACCGTCTGCGCGCCGGGCGTTTGGCCCAGGGGACAGGGTGGAGGCTCTGGGGGAGTAGCCGACTGCCTAAATTGCGCTGCCTCTCCTTGGCGTGACTGGTTTTACTTTGTTTTCTTGATGCCTGAGTCGCTCCGCATTGCGCCCTGGGGCGGAACCCGCATGGGGCGGGGAGGGGGGGGTGCGGAATCCTGCTGCTGCGGACTAGGGGGCGCGGCTTGGAATGCCTACGCGAACCTTTGGGATCTGGCAGTGGGGAGGTGTCAATGGCAGGTGTTAAGTGGCGTTACAGGACTAGCAGGGTGACCGGCCTCGCTGACGGACCTCTCCCAGCCATGAGAATTTTGTATCCATTCATCCGGGGGTGACTATCCTTGCTGCTCACCGTGAGGCTCGAACGTTCATGGACCTCCGATCCTCGACAACCATTTAAGTGGAAGTAAAACCCCTTCTGAGTTTGTTGTATCCCAGGTAGATTAGGGAGTGCCCAGTTCAGAGTGCCGTAATTAAGATTTGCAAAAAATAACAAAATGGGGAACTTGTGCATCTCCCTATCCAGTTAAAACATATTTATTCCATCAATATTTATTGAACACCTAGCATGTGCCAGCACAGGGATACTATAATGTATAAGATTAGACTGGTCCCTGACTTCATGCAGCTCAGCTGTGGAAACGAAAATGATACTGCACGGCCATCATTCTAAGAGTGTACCTCGAGTCCCACAGGGAAGAAAAAAACAAAATAAGACACCTTCAACCCGAGATAAAGTAGCTGACCCTACTCTTTTACACCTGGTGTCCAAAGTGAATGAAATTTTAGGCTTTTCCCATAAGTACCCATTCCCTAAGGAAGACCATTTTATCACTAACTTTTGAATACAGAAATCTGGGGATATGTGAGGTATCTTCCCTTGTGAGCATATCATCAGTGCTTAAGACAAATGTAAACCGGGGCACCTGGGTGGCTCAGTGGGTTAAAGCCTCTGCCTTTGGCTCAGGTCATGATCCCCGGGTCTTGGGATCCTGGGATCAAGCTCTGGGATCCTGGGATCAAGCTCAGCAGGGAGCCTGCTTCCTCCTCTCTCTGCCTGCCTCTCTGCTTCCTGTGATCTCTGTCTGTCAAATAAATAAATAAAAATCTTAAAAAAAAAAAAAGACAAATGTAAACCATGGTAATCTTCCCTTTACGTTTTTTCCTTTAAATATCTGTTGTAATTTTTACTCAGTGATCCCATCCTAGTGAAGTCTGCACATCTTTGCAAGTAAACTTACCTTTCTAAATACTTTTGTCTCCTAATCTTCCTTCAACATCCCGTGGGGGATACAGACATAAGCAGATCATTTTAAGGGCTGAGGGGTTGTAAGGGAGATAGGGAAGTAGTTCTGAGTGAGTTAATTAGCTAGATATTAGAACTAGGGCTAACTCATATTAGAAACTAGGACAAAAAATTATTTGGTGCCAGTTATGTGCAAAGCATTATAGGGCAACACTGGCTACAAGTTAAAATCACTCTTAGGCTTTAAAAAATTCTGATGTCCAGACTGCACTCCAAACCAATTAAGTTACAACCAGTGGGGGCAAGAAGCAGATAGCGGTATTTTTTTTAAAGCTCTCCGGGTGATTCCAATGTGCAGCCGACGTGGAGAACCATTGCTACAGAGGGTGCTAAGTTAAATAAGATAGTCTTCCACTAAATGATGCATTTTATAAGAGTGAATTTTATAGTTTGTAAAAAATCATATTTCAATAGATTAGTTATATAAGAAAAATAGGATTATCTTTGCCCACCTGGAATCTAAAAGCTGATAGGGGAATAAATTATGAGCACAAATAATTACAATGAAAACAGACTACATATTAAATTAGTTACACAGGCAGTGAATTCCTTAAGAGCTCAGAGGAGGGGGACACCTGGGTGGCTCAGTTGGTTAAGCTGCTGCTTTTGGCTCGGGTCATGATCCCAGGGTACTGGGATCTGGTCTTGAATCGGGCTCCTTGTTCAGTGGGGAGCCTGGTTCTCTCTCTGCTTCTGCCTACTGCTCTGCCTGCTTGTGCTCTCTCTCGCTCTGACAAATAAATAAAATCTTAAAAAAAAAAAAAAAAGAAAAAAGAGCTCAGAGGAAGGAAAAATATTTCCAGATCTGAGAGGGGTGAGGAGTTGCTGGTGATCAGGTAAATCTTAGACTGTCAGCTCCATCAGGGCAGAAACTGGGTCTGCAGAGACCATGTCAGATTTTGGTCACCAGGAATTCCCAGTTGTTGGGTGGAGGCCTGGGCACATAGGAGAGGTGGGAAGGAAAGGCTTTCCAGTCAGATTTTAACACATTTTTTTTTTTTTTAGTAATTGATAGAATATGAAGACCCATCAACCCAGTTAATAAATTTTTTTTTGAGAGAGATGTGCACATGTGTCTGGGGGAGGAGAAAAAGGAAAGAGAGAGAGAAAGGGAATATTAAGCAGGCTCCAAGCCCAGTATAAGCCCAACGTGGGGCTCAATCTCATGACCCTGAGATCATGACCTGAGCTGAAACCATGAGTTGGACACTTAACTGACTGAGCCATCCAGGCATCCCCCAGTTAGTAAGTTTGACCTAAGAGACATAAACCACTACAACCAACAATAGTAGTATATGTTCTTTTTTCAAGCGCTCATGGAACATTTACAAAAATGGAGCATGTTCTCAGCCATAAGACAAATATCAACCATTTTCAGAGGACTGTAATCTCAGAGAGCGTGTTCTTGGACCCAAAGCAATTAAAGAGAAATAGTAACTGAAAGATGACCAAAATATCCTTTTAAGTTTGGAACTCAAGAAACACTTTAAAGTGACCCAAAGGGAGGGACTTTCACGAGCAAGGTATATATGCAGGAAAGGACTAGACATACAAGAACAAAAATTTCCTCTAGTTTTCCTTTTTAGTACTTTTCTGATGTGAATAATCATCTCGGACCCTAAGAATTCACTTTCATCTCTGCATGCTTAAGTGTCTTTGGGAAAGCCCCTTGTAAATGTATCAAGACTGGGCATTGTCACAGGGCAACCTCATCCAGCCGCTTGCTAGTTCAAGTTTGGTGTGGTGGTATCCATGTTACCTTGGCGCTTGTTAGAAATACAGGCCCCACCCCAGACCCTCAGAATCAGGTCGGCAATACAACAATATGCCCAGGGGGTTGATCCACACAGCAGAGTCTGAGAAGCTCTGATGAGGAATGAGAGGCCAGCAAGTGGGGAGGGCAAGCAGACCACCTCCATTTTCGCCCCAGCTCTTCCACAGTATGGCTTCTGCTCTACCACTTGGCCAAAATCACTCTTATCCAGGCTACCAGCTACCCTGTATTGCTAAATCCAAAGCTCTTATCTTATTTGGCCCGGTGGTGACCTTCTTCACTGTTGACCACTCCTCTTCCTCAAAGGCCAAGAACTCCTCTGCCCCTCCTACCTCCTTCTTGGCCTCCTCTGGCTTCTCTTGCCTGTCAGTGTTTGAGTTCCAGTGGTTCCGTGCTGGCTCTTGCCTCTTCCCCCTCCTACCCTATACCTCGTGGGATCCTCTTTCTCTCCAGGTTTTCGTGGCCATCTCTCTGACAGTGACCCCAAGACTGAGTCTCTTAAACTCTAGATTGTCCCATTTATTTTTGAACACATCTACTTGGATCCTTCCACAGACAACTCAAAACTTGGGCTTGTGGATGAATGAGAAAAAGTAGGTTTGACACAGCATTTGGAGTACGAGTCACTCAAAATTGAACATATCTGTATGAGTATATGCATGTAGAGCAATGTGTAGAAGGATAGCCAGCAAACATTTAATAGCATTTGTTTCTGGAAGGTGGGACATCCAGCATTTTTCTCTTCTTTTTAAGTGAGTAGTATCATTCTTGAGCAAACAGTAGGGTTATTAAAAGAAAACCACTATCTCAGGAAGTCTGTTATCTCTCCTAAACAGCAAACTTCTCAAGCCATAATCCTTAGGAGGACGGTCCCATCCCTTTCGCATGTCACTTAGACTTGCTTTCTCCTTATTTAGGGGGCGGGAGTGTAACTCTGAGGGGCTCAGCAGGAACCAGATGGCACACTCAAATTAGGATCATTCATGGAGTTTTTAATAATGGGGTTGTTTACAAATGTGTGGGCAGGTGTAAAAAAAATTACAAGGAATTGCACAGGAGCCCTGGGACTCTGTGCCCACCCAGGACTGTAGGGAAGAGAGAATGAGTGGTTAACAGAGCCAGGATGGAGGCCGTGTGGAGAGGGCCATCTGAAAGGAGCTTAGACCGGGGCTCAGGATAGTTGGTTCTGAAGGCCAAGACAAAGGTTTCTGGCCCTGCAAAGGACCCTTGTTTCCTCTTCTCACAATTTCAGAGAGGGCTGGAACTTCCCATTCTCCACCCTACAGCCAGAAGATGTATCAGGAATGAAGTATCTTCACTCTTTCAATTAAACCCTCTTATTCCTCTCAGTGCCCTCAGGATAAAGCCTAGACTCCATCCTAGACTCTCACCCTCTACGAATCCAGCCATGCAGAACTTATTGCCATTCTCCCAAAGGACTATGTTTTCTTCTGGATCCAGGGATTTCCACATGCTCTTCCTTCTGCCCTGAGTGTTATCTCCCCCAAATACTCCCACTCACCCCTCCCCACTTTTCTTCTCATCCTTTGGGGCTAAGCCATCACCTCCATCAGGAAGTCCCCCCTGGATTCTCCAAAGCTGGATTAAGGAGACCGGGCTGAACCACAGGGAGGCCGTTTCTCCTCTCAATCTTCAAGCGCATGAGTCACTCCTCTTCCCAGGGGGAATAAGAGAGGGAGTAGAAATGCCAGAGTATTCCTCCTATAGTTTTTCTCCACTGCAAAGCGCACTATTCAGTCCCTTGAAACTTCAGCCTCCAGTACTGGGAACAATAAATTTCTGTTGTTATAAACCATCCAGTCTGTGATACTCTGTGATAGCACAAATGAACTAGGACAATCCCCATCTGTTTTGATTTGGTATTTGTTGACTTATTTGTGAACTATCACCCCCATGTCCCCCTACCCACTCTAGACCATAAGCTCTATGAGGTCAAGACCATGCCCATGCCCATTTTGCTCTACTCATATCCATGGCACCCAGCACTGTAGTTAGCATGTGTGTGTGGGGGGGTGTACAATAAATAGTGTGGAGTGAACCTTGCAATTATCTATTTCAACCCCATCATACTTTATAGACCACATGGATAAATGTTAAAACACTCTTAGAGGTGTCTGGGGGAAAAAAAAGTCATGAAGATTGCTTCATCTTTGCCCTTGGGGGCTGAGTAGAGCTTCCCTCCTTGATATAAACATCCCTGGGAGGATGGAAAATGAGGCTGAAAAAAAGGAGATGGAAAAAAAGAGACTGTTTGGGTCATGCTCTGCACACTGTGCTTGGTGGGGTGGTCCCTGCTAATAGTGCCTCACTCGGAATTCTTCTCAAAATGGCTTTCAACAATTCTGAGGACTTCAGGGGTCAGGATGGAGAGGGGGAGATTATGTCAAGGGCCAATCTGTGTTTAGCCTATACTTTACTTATAGTCCTTGGACTAATTTGATTCCTTTGTCAGGAAACCAAAGGCATTGGTTCATAGCTTGTATAAGAAGGAGCCTGTGGGGGCTCTTTTGTTCGTTCGCACTGGGGTTAGCTTCCTCGTAGACGTTGGAAGTTTGTTGATGTGGCTTGTTCCATTGATCACTTCAGCTACTGTCAGTGATACACAATAGAGTTTATATTATGTAAGAGAAATTTTAATATACTGGGACAATTTTGCATATATTATTTGTTCCATCATAGACTCAAAGCCCAAGTTACCAAGAGCAAACAAACAAAAATCACAGATCTTTAATGGAGATGTGTGAGGTTGCATGGGATGATAACTTTTATTTTAAATAATTAATCAACCTCCATTGTGAGCGCTTTCCAAAAGGCAAATATGTATTCCAAGGGGCAATGTGGAAGTCAGCGCTTCGTGTGACAGATCCTGCAGCTTGATCCAGCTTCCTGGTTTCTGTAGCAAGAATATTTGCCTATAAATATTACATCAGAGGAACATGGATGCCCCAGGACATGTGGTTCCTTGGAAGCATGTCCTTTGTCTCCACCCCAGGACAAAATTAGAAACCTTGGAAGGAAAATGTTTCTCAGAAGCTTTGTGGCATTCAGGTACCCACTGCCAAACTTTTAACAAATCATTGGTTAATTAATGGTGTTAGTTAAGCTGATGGCTTAAAACATTAGACATTCATAGGAAAGGGAAGAGGGAGAGAGAATTGGCTGCAGGGGTCCAACACTGAGGTGTCTGAGGGAGTCAGAGCTCAGATGGAAGTAGCTCCAAGCAGGCCCCTCCCCCCGGGGGTGCTGGTTCCGCTGGAGTTCCACTTCCTCTGCAAGCCTCATTTTCCCAGGGAAAATGAGAGAATTTGCTCTAGGTTGTGAGGATATGGGAATAAAATGAGATTATGTGTACACCATTTTTTTTTGTTTTCTTTTAACTGAGGTGCAACTTACATAAAATAAAATTTACACTTTTTTAGTGTATATTTCTTTTTTTTTTTTTTTTAAGATTTTATTTATTTATTTGAGAGAGAGTCAGTGGGGGGAGGAGCAGAGGGAGAGGAACAAGCAGATTCTGCACTGAGCGCGGAGCCCAAAGCTGGGCTCGATCCCACGTCCCCAAGATCACCACCCCAACCGAAACCAAGAATTGGCTGCTCAACTCACTGAGGCACACAGGGGCCCCATTTTAGTGTATATTTCTGTCAGTATTGACAAATGCATACAGTCACGCAACCTAAAACCCCAATCAATACATAGCACAGTTCCCTCACCCCTGAAAATTCTCCTGTGCCCCTTTCTAGTCAAGCCCTCCTGCCATCCTCAGCCCTTGAAAACCACCACTGACCTATTTTCTATATCTATAATTTTTCCTGTTCTAGAATGTCACAGAAGTGGCATCATACAGTATGTAGCCTGTTGGGTCTAGCTTCTTTTGCTTTGCATTTAGGATTCATTCATGCATATGTCACTGGTCCCTTCTTTTGATCGCTAGGTAGTATTCCATTGATGGATGTACTAGTCGGTTTATCCATTTACCAGCTGAAGGACATTTGGGTTGTTTCCTGTTTTGACCAGTTTCGATTATGCATAGCACTGCTCTAAGCATTTGCAGACATGTTTTTGTGTGAACATAAGGTTTCATTTCTCTTAGATATGTACCCACAAGTGGGATTGCTGAGCCTTACGGCAAGTGTACGTTTAACTTTATTAAAAACTGCCAAACTGGGGGCGCCTGGGTGGCTCAGTGGTTGGGCCTCTGCCTTCAGCTCGGGTCCTGATCCCAGGGTCCTGGGATGGAGCCCCACTTTGGGCTCTCTGCTCCGCAGGAAGCCTGCTTCCTCCTCTCTCTCTGCCTGCCTCTCTGCCTACTTGTGATCTCTGTCTGTCAAATAAATAAATAAAAATCTTAAAAAAACAACAACAACTGCCAAACTGTTTTCCAAAGTGGCTGTATCCTTTCGCATCCCCACCAGCAGTGTATCAGTGTTGTGACAATATTTTGAAAAATAAAAATTTCTACACAACACTTATAAAAGCAGGTAGGAAGCAATTTTCCCAGGATTGAGAGGGACAACTTAGAGACAACTGAGTTGTCTAGCCAGCCTAGCCAGCAGAAAGCATGGAAATCAGCTGAGAATGTTGACTGAGTCTTTGGAGCAACACTGCAAAGAATATTGTTTATTTAGGATCACAGTTAATAGTAGCAGATATTTATCGAGAACTTACCATGCCCTGGGTCTTGGGTTTCATGCTCTACACAGATCTTCATGATGGCCTTATTATTAGACTACCTTACAGGTGAGGGCACGAGGGTAAATAACATACCAAACAAAGGCAACCCAGCCTACGGGAAAACTAAAAGGAATAAAGTCCAGGTGTGTTGCCTTCCAGACACTGTATCCTTAAAACTCTCCCCTGTGCTGGTCTTTTAGCTCCTTATAATTACTAGTTATTAGCTTTCATCAGATTCTACCTTCAGCTTTGCCTTGCACCAAAATCCGGGCCCAGGAACTTGGGGCAGAACTCAAGCTTTGTGCCCAGCAGCTCTGGGTCTTTCTGTTGCTGTTCTTCCCATCCAAACTGGGCTCAGTCCTCTGTGCTCAGCCTTCCCAGCTTCCTCCTAATTGTGCTGTAAGCCACATGTCATTTCTTTGGAGAGTATTCTGGAAAGAAAGCCTCTTGCCATTGAATGTAGGAAAGTCCAGTGGAATAACCTTTCCCTTCCAGTTTGAGAAGGTTGGGCTGAGAGTCTGCTGCCAAGAACTGGAGCCGGTTCTTCCTCTCTGGCTCTTGCTTGAATGTCTGTCCGTTCCTGCCACCACACAAGCCCCAGGAGGAAGAGTTTTAGGGAGATCATCTTGTATTCCAAATGTTGGTTGCCTCCAAGTGCCTTGGAATCCTAACATCCAGAGACCTGTGATTTGGAGCTGACAGGGACCCTGAAGATCACATATTCTGATCCCCTTGGATCCACAGAATTAATTCACTATGGAATTCTGATTCTATCACTTACCGGCTGTGTGACCTTTGGCAAGGTGACTAACCTCTCTCTGCCTAAGTTTCTCTGCCCATAAAATAGGGACGTGATACTCACAGGGTGATTTACAGACTGAATAAATAATTAATAGAGCCTGGGGCCAGGCAAATTGTTGTGCTTAATAAATAAATCATGGTTATTATTGATATGACACAGAGACTATAAGTGACACTTCTAATATCAACGTTTCTCAGAGCAGAGTTAGCATTAGGCTGTGTGGTACCTCAAACGACACGTTTGGCTGCAACACGGGAGAAATTTGAGGCAAAGAATGGATTGTCAAATTAGTTAGTTTTATGTTCTTGAGCAGTCCCTGAACTTCCCGTCTCACTTATCTTTTTTTTTAAAGATTTTATTTATTTATTTGATAGAGATCACAAGTAGGCAGAGAGAGAAGGGGGGGAAAGTAGGTTCCCCGCTGAGCAAAGAGCCCGATGGAGGGCTCAATCCCAGGACCCTGAGATCATGACCCAAGCCGAAGGCAGAGGCCCAACCCACTGAGCCACCCAGGCACCCCTCTGTCTCACTTATCTTCAGTGATTACCTCTGAGAACTGACTGCTCCTCCTGGCCATCATTCAGATCTCTTCTTCTTCTTCTTCTTTTTTTTTTTTAAGATTTTTATTTTATTTATTTATTTGTCAGAGAGAGAGAGAGGGGGAGAGAGAGAGAGTGAGCACAGGCAGACAGAGTGGCAGGCAGAGGCAGAGGGAGCAAGGAGCCCGATGTGGGATTCAATCCCAGGACACTGGGATCATGACCTGAGCCGAAGGCAGTCGCTTAACCAACTGAGCCCCCCAGGTGTCACATCATTCAGATCTCTTAAAGTAAAAAACTAAAAAGAACTATCTGGCCAGTCTTTTTCTCCAGATTCTCACGTCCCCCTTTATTATACTCAGTCATGGTTTTAGAAGAAAGGATCCTTGGAGCTAGAAAAACTTTCGGTGTGTATTCCCAGAAAGATAAAGCTCTTAATATGTAATAGAAATAATGATAGCCCGGTACTAAGCATTTTTTCCATGCAGGTGTGGCACCAAGCCCTGCATCGCGTCACAGAAACCTCCCAGAAGCTGGAGGTGAGCAAGGTCAAGTAACTTGCCCTGTGTCACTTAGCTGGTAGGTGGCAGAACCAGGATCTGAAACCAAGTCTCTCTCTCGCCACAGCACTGCGGCTTTGATTAGCAACATAAGGGAGAGTTTTAGAATGGAAAGGAAGCTTGTAAATGACCTAGTCAGATGACTCTGAGCCCCTCCTTTTGATCAACAATCATATAGTTGCTCCTATATCTCTATTAAGTTACTCCCTACCCACTCCATTTGGTAGAGTAATGAGTCGGAGAAGCCTGGCTTGGGAATCCCTTATATGCCCTGAGACCCCTGTGTGGTCAGCATAGTCTGAAGTTGTCATGCACTTGACCCAGGTGGGCATTTAAGGCGTATCAGGGTAACAAAAAGGCAGCAGTCACAGATGCTGCTCCCCTGCAGCTACAATGTAGACCTTGAGGTGTCTAGAGCACTCGGAGACTCTTTCCAAGGGTAGGTGGGGAAAATGCTCCTGAAGCTGTCATACCACGTTCCAAAATCCAACAGTCTCTTCCAACTGTCAGTGCTGAACCCCACGCTCCTGGCTTTCTGTTCTGGGCTTGGTAGGGATGGCAGCTCCGGCCGCAGCCTGCCTGCTGGCTGAAGACAGCACAACCATCTCACACTCTTCCTTCCTGCCACTGCCAGGACCTGTGTGACTTTGAACTAGTCTCTCGAGGCTCAGTTGGACAGTTCAGGCTGTAAGCATATTGATTAAAATAGACATAAATAGGAATGATAATGTGTGAACAATTGTTCTGTGTTTATAGAAAGATACTCTTCTAGGCTTCTGCTTCTACTTCCCCCTCCTCTGTAGTGTGATTGCAGGCCAAATGCTGTGGCAATTCAAGGAGAATGAGAGGAAATTTGCTTTGAAATAGGAGGAGAAACTGACCTGGCTGGTTTGGTAACAGGTCCAAAGAACACAGTGTCCTCTGGAAACTGACAGCTGCTGGAATAAGTGTGTTCTTCTTGACGATCAGGTCGACCCTCTTTGGCCAGTTGGCTCTGGGCAAGCGCAGAAGGTCAACAACATTTATGGAAAGCCCACTCCATCCTTGACAGTGAGATGTGCTGAGGTAGGAGATGAGAGAGATTTTTATGTATTGATAAACAACAGGACGATGTCCACAGTGGAGAGTGGCAGCTGTGAAGCAGGCTACAAAAACAATATGTAATATAATATCACATAAGGTACTTTTACAAACAAATGAGTATGGGTAAATTATCTGAAAGAATATATACAAGTAGGATTGAAGAGGGCAGAGAGGTGATTTTCACTTTTGACTAAGTATACTTTGGTTATTATTTGAATTTTTCCTAAAGAGAATGCATTGTTCCCCCTCCCCAGTATTCTTTGGTAATTATTACAATATCATTTTTTAAAGTCGGGTTTTACTGAAGTCGAAGTTACATATATTGTATAGTAATTATACATCTATGTTAGTAAAAGCACTCTTTTAAAAGTGTATGCTTAGATGAGTTTTGATAAATTTATAGAGTCCTGTAACCATCACCACAATAAAGATATAGAACATGTCCATCACCTGGAAAATTTTTCTTCTGCTTCTTTGCAGTCAATCTCCTGCCTTTACTCCCTGCCCCAAATGACCACTGATCTTACTTAAAAAAAAAAGTCCATAAATGGAATCTTACGGTGTGCACGTAGCTTTTTATTCCGGCTTCTTTTGGTAGTACAGTGCTTTTGAGTTTCGACCATGTTGTTGCTTGTAGTAGTTTTTTTTCCTTTTCATTGGTGACTACTATTCCACTGTACCATAGTTTATCCGTTCACCGATGTGACTTGTTTTCTGCTGTTGGCAATTATAAATAAAGCTTCTCTAATCATTTTCGTACAAGTCACAGTACAGCTATGAGTTTTCTTTTGGGTAAACACCTAGGAGTGAGATTGTTGGGTCATATATGAAGTGCATGATTAATTTTATAAGAAACTGGCAAACTATTTTTCAAAGCAGCTGTACCATTTTGCATTCCCACCACGAATATCCCAGGAGCCTGGCACCTTCATCAGCTTTATCTGTTCGCAGTTGTTTGGACTTGAGTCATTCTAGTGGGTATGTAGTGTTACTTCATTGTAGTCTTTTTTTTTTTTTTTTGCAATGGTTTATTTTTATCCCCAGGGGTACATGTCTGTGAATCGCCAGGTTTACACACTTCACAGCACTAACCATAGCACATACCCTCCCCAATGTCCATTACCCCACCCACCTTTCCCGACCCCCTCCCCCCAGCAACCCTCAGTTTGTTTTGTGAGATTGAGAGTCACTTATGGTTTGTCTCCCTCCCAATCCCATCTTGTTTCTTT